>JAZHYW010066071.1:0-41377 GCA_037355805.1 Ixodes ricinus
CTTCTCAGACAATGTCTGCAGATTGCCTTCTGTACGATATATGAGCAGTGCGGCTCAAAATGGCGTCGTCTGCCGGGGGAGGAAAAATGGAGGGAAGGGTGTTTCCTCATGGAGAGGAGGAACCGTCTTGCGGCGAGGATGTTCGCGTCACTTTTCCGTAAGAAGAAGCTTTACTCTGGAATGAGTCTCGCACTCTCCCCCACACCCTTCCTCTCCTCTCTTTTATTTCTCTGGTAATTATTCATAAACAAGAATTTATCGACCAACCGTATACGGTCTCTTCTCAGTTTTGTACTTTAGAAACGGTCGGATGAATGCGAAAGATTTTCAAACGGCGTTTTGGGAACGGTAGAAGCCTCTCTTGAAAATAAATGATTCCCCGTCTATAGACTCGAAGCGCTCCCCTTGAAACCCTCCCAAGACTGATAAATTTAAGAAAGAAGCAAATAAAAATGTTGCCGTCTCTTTGATTTTCCGTACACCGGAGGAGAGCCCGTGAGAGATCAATCCGAGAAGCCTTTTCATCTCCCTCGTGCGGCAAATTTATCGATTTGGTTTTTTTTTATTTTCTCTCCCGGATGATCGTTTATAAACGTCGAGCGCGGTGCCCCCGCGGCTCACTCGCCGACGTTTTGCTTTCAGCCGCGGACTCCGGTTTAGCCCTACGCCCGAACCAATTTCGCTGAATGCCCTTTTCAAAACCCACGCTCGTCATCATGTTTGTTTGTTTTTGCTTTGTTTGTTTGTGTGTTCGTTTATCGAGCATATTGGCCCAAGTTGAGGCATTCATACGTACTTCGCATCCGGTGGACGTGTGTCAGCCAAAAGAAGTGTTGTAGGAACGCCAAATACATCGGCAACTGCAAAAGACATGTACTTTGCTGTACGGACTAGGCTACCTCAATGCCCTTCTGGTTACGGTTATCAAGTTCTTTGTAGTACCTGATGCCGACAGCACTGCGCTAAGCAGGGTAAATACGACGAAATAGTAGGAAACAAAGTGCCTTCGTAGCATAGTCGACGCCAAGAGGCTTGTGTCGGAAGAAGTGCCTTCGCGCACTCCAAAACAATAAAAGAAAAAAAGCGTTCGGAACCATATGGCCAAATGTGCCCAATCCGTTTTCAGCATAGCGTTTGCGAATGAATAAAGCCACGGGCTCGGGGATCCAACAAAAGTGCGAGAACGAGACGCGCTACAAGTTTATGTCATCACCACTAAACAAAGCGCACACGAAGGCACCTAAGGTAATAAGGATTATACGTTCGTATTAAGCACCAATGGGCCAATAGGAGCATGTTACGGCACCAGCTATCCAATAAAAGCATCGTCCGTTGTAGCGTGTCTCGTTCTCGCACTTTTATTGGATCCCTGAGCCCGTGGCTTTATCCATTCGCAAGCGCTATGCTGAAACGGATCGGGCAGTTCTGTCACGTCGAAAAGAGTCGTAATAAATATCGACATCACCTCGCGCGTCCCATTTTTGTTCGCTTTTTCTTCTCCCAGCTTTTATGCTCTTTCTTCCCCTTCTCTCACAACAGTGTAATGCCCTCATCCTCAAGCAGAAGGCCTCAAAGCTCATTCCATGACGTCATGGGCAGTAGGCCATCGGTCACGGATACCCCGTCGTGGCATCCAATTTTGCTCTAAAGCAAGAATATATTATGAGATTAAAAAATAAACAGTTACAAAACAAAGTTGGGTTAGAAAACAAGATTAGCTACGCACGCAAACTATTATGGCGTTACTTTAGGCAAGCGAAATGCAGTAATAGAATGTTCCACCGCGGGCTATATCAGCTGAAACCGCCGATCCGGCCTTTTTCTGATCCCGCCATATGACACCTCAACTCGCAGTGATGGGTCGTGACATGCCAATAAAAAAGAAGAAAACAAACCAAATCTATCGTGACATGCTGGAAAGACACTCGCCTCATTCTCTGAATGTTCTGGGTTCGATGCCCGCCGGGCGCAAACTCTTTTTACTGTGCCTCTGTTCCTTGCCACGCAAAACCCATCAGTGTTTAGTCTCGCAGCCACTCTTTTATCCAGGCTTCACCTTTAACCAGGCACTCAGGAAATGCTGAATACCTAGCCAAAGTAACGTTTACGTTAAACGAACTGTAAAAGTGCTAGTTGGTGATGAACGTTTTTGAACCATGGTTAAAAGAGCTAAAAAGACGACAGCAAGCGGCCGTGTTTGTATTCTGTCTTGTGTTCGTCTTCTTTGGTGCTTTTAACCACGGCTCAAAACGTCAAAGTGAGCAGGATGCAAACCAATGGGACGCAGTACGACAGATTAGCGTAACTATAAGAAAGCTATCATTAACGCATGTAGTTAGTCAATTTAGATACAAAAGTACAAAAGTAGAAGAGTAATATTTGCAATTAACAAGCGTACTGCATGTTCAGTAGAGCGGTCCTCGCCCTGCAATCTGGCAGTGCGCTGCAGGATAACTGGCCACGTGTGGGAGATACTCAGATAAAACTGCCTTGGAATTTTGCGATGCATTCTGTGTCAGAAAGCAAGGGGACAGCAATTGCGTTAGTGTCCCGTCAATGCTCCCTAGAAATACAAAAATTTATTTTCTAAACGAATAGCCAGAAATATACTAGTAATAGTGTGTGTTTGTTTGAATAAACCTTAATTTGAGAGTGCACTTTGTCTTATCTTCTTCCTCGTCCCTGTTTATTCGGTGCTTTTCGTTTAAAAACGGTACGTCCGACTGTTTGTACCGAAGTGACGTACGAAAACACGCTCCCTTTCTTACGCAGATGGCGGAAATGTTCTCTACTTAATAAGCCCTCACCTCTTTCAAAATACCATGAAATTTTCGGTCGGTGTGTCACTCGATTTAATACGAAATGCCTAGGCGGACTCTACGGCGCGCTCTCGCACCATTCCGTCCCTTCAGTCCATCTCCTCCGAAATGGCACCTTAGCGACTCTGACATCTGTCACACCTCAGCTGTCGCAGCGTTTCACGTTAAGGCCGATGTCAGACTGCTTATACATCCTAACAAAGACAGTCTGCACAGAGATTCGAACGCGAATCACCACGAGATACGCGCTTAGAATGCCACAAGGCGGCGACTTTAAAGAGTAAACTTACCACGTGGCATTCGAACCGCGGATATTGCGGCGACTCGTGAATCAACTCACTGACGTCACCCCTGCGGTGGCGCTGCTGTCCGTACTGCACATGCGCAAACGCGTCAGTCCTCCCGATTTTGGTTTCTGCCCACGCGCAGTGCCCACCACACCTGGTGTGGGCAAAGCGGGCTTGTTTGGAAACACTGCGTTGGCGTGTAGTGCTCTGCACCTCTTTCGTTTCTCAAGCCTTTTTTTTTTTTTTGGTTTGTGAGATAGTAATTTATGCAAATACGCTTTATACAAAGCGGCCTCACCGAAAGTCTGCGTTGAACAGCAGGCCTGGACAAGCGTCAAGGTGTGGAGGCATTGGTCATCGCGGTTTCTTTATTTTTATGCGCATACGCGTAGATCAGTAAAGAAGCGAATTGAGAATATTGAAAGCACTGTAACAATATAGTCGCTGTTTCAGTTACTGAAATTAATTTCTAAGTAGGGATTGAAGTCCGGTGACAGAAACTTCCACTTAACCACGTTGTTAAACTAACTTGAGATTTGGTTTAAGTATATTTTTTATATTAAAAATGACGTTCGTAAATTCGCGAATTCGCCTTTATTATAAGCCGCAGTTCCACCTTCTCGTAGATCAAACGGGAGGCACGGTGTGCGTCGCACACATGACGGCAGAATTGACTGCGGACGGGACTCAGGCACGTCGAAGAATTTCTGTGCAGAAAATGTCTGCAGAGTTTTTCTTGTGTGATGTATTAGTAATGCGAAAGCGGATTCGGTCTCCACCTGAGCGCTGTTGTATTGTCACTTCCTTAAAAAACACAAAATCCCCCTCAAATAAAAAAATTTCTTTTTTGGTTGTGTGCCTGGATTAGATTTTTATGTCATAGAAGAAACTTTTCCCTCCTTAAAAATGTGCGCAATATTTACTGCAGCGTGAGGCTACACTACCGATGAGCCCGAATATGTGTGATTTACGGATACGCGTGTCGGCGGATCTGTGTGAGTGAGTGCAGGGAGAAGCGCCTATAGCGCTTCCAAATTACCTAAGGTTTCAATTAAACATTACGAGCTTTTTATCAGTTTGGGGGTGGTCTGAACAAGCCCCTAGAAGTTGCAGAGATACAACTTGCACGTAATAGGAACAACGTCCGAGAAAGGCGGGTGAATTGCTAGGGCAATGAATTTCGGTAGGCGTATAACTAAAGTTACACCTATCGTATTCTTGTAGTAACCGAGGACGTAGTTAAAAATGAAAAATGTCACTAATTCCACCTTTTTAAATACTCTTAATTGTCCACTTTGCCTTCTCATGGCCGGAATCTCAGAATTGCGGTCAACGGACCAATGTGTATCAAGCGATATTGCCTCGTCTTGAAAAGGCCCAGCAAAACAGGCCGTGACCGGGCATTGTGTACAAGCACCGCCAGGAGCTCCAATTCCTGAGGGTAAGCCGCTCTAATTCATTTAGCAGTTTCTCTCAAGTCCGCGCTTAATCTTCCTTTTCGGTTCTTTTCTACTTCTTTCTTCGCCCTCTCCTAGTTTATTCTTTGCTTCATCTCGTTTTCTTTGTTGTTTCCCTTCCGTTAAAATAAATCTATGTTTTTCGTTACACTCCGTTTCAACGTTCCCCATGGACCGCAGTGAACGTTACGAGCCATCGGAGCCAATCCAATGCTATGTACGAGTCACGTGACAGTCGGGAGGCTCGCAGCGACGCGCCGGGTGCACCGTCACGCGATCGGATCGCTTAGCTGTATTGGCTGGGATGGCTCGTAGCAGTCGGCTGCGGTTTATCTTAAAAGTCAAACGGAGTATAAACGTTAAAGAAGATGCGAAAAATATAAAAGAAAAGAGATATAAACCACTTTTTCGCGAGCGCTTCTGAAATCTTGTATCTCGAATCCCGAGGGTTTTATTTTATTTTTCTTATTTTTGTTTTTCCCTACAAACCCGTGACCCCCCCCCCCCCTCTCCCCAACCTCCTCTTTTTTTCCCCCTTGTTTTTTGTTTTATGTATAATATTAATCGCATAGCTTTTCTCCGCTACCGCTTTTTTTTCCGACGAATTTCGCCTTTCCGGCTATGCAATGTTTTTTTCATTAGGCGCCTTTTCTTTATGTAGTCAAATTAAGAAATGGCGAGGCGGTCATGTTTTCTTTCAAGGAGCGCGGGACGCCTTGCTTGGCTCCTTGATGAAGAAACAGCGCGCGATAAAAAGTAACAAAAATACTGATATGGACAAAAATTTAGGAACGTATGTTACGACGAGAAATTATTTCATTTTCGCGGGAAACAAGCAGTAGAAACATGGAGAGCGGAGTAAGCTGAGGAGAGGCATATTCTCCATCTCTTTGCGTTATGCAAGTGCGCGCGTATCGTTTGTATATCTATATATACTCGTATATACAGTTCTTTTTAAGCTTTACAAATATTTGTTTAAAAACAAGCCGTGAAAGTTACACTTATGCGGCTTGTGGAGGAGAGTTATACGGCCAAGGAGACATATATATAAACGGAGGGGATATCAAATTACTACAGAAATCTTATCCGACATTGGGGGAATGTGTTCTCTAAATACGGCCTCACGCGTATGTTAGCTTTTAACGAAATATTTTTTGGAATACTCAGCAATATTGCATACAGAACTCAACGCGACAAGCTTGAACAACATAAATAAACGTCCTGACATAAACATTATGCCACTTGAAAACGTATTTCACTTTGTTGCTCTCACACTTAACACTGTCATTTCAATGGTGCTCTCAAAGAGATCTCGATACTTACTCTAGGGAACACAAGAACATTATGCACGTCCAAACATTTCCACAAATTACTCGAAGAAAATTTTAAACTAGCTTATATCTCATCTTTTTAACAAACTACCATATCACTTCATGGGGTGTTTTATTTTCTCGATAAAATAAATAAATAAATTCAAAAGCAGTGTGTGGAAAATGGTTAATTGGGAAACACACGTTAGGCAACGTGACTTTACAAGATCTGATACAAAGCAAATCTAGTGAGATTCTAAAAATCTGACTTCTTTGTGTATACTTTTGTACCGCAGGTGTATTACAATAATATTTAGTAACAATACTTCAGCTATAGCTTAAAAGTATAGTGCTTCACAATGTTGAAATCTTTGATACTTAACCACCAGATTGTATCCTTGTGTATATTGTGTTATTATTTACACAAGCTGGAGACATAGGTGTGTAACGTATGTCTACTGGGATATAAGGGTCTGTTTGTTGTAAAGGAAAATATTTCACAGGCTGTTCGCCATTCCTGTCAAATGAAACTGAACATGTTTTGTTTTACTTCTTCTATTTCTTTTTTGTTCCGCTAAGTCTGGTATTTGACATAAATCGATGAGTCATATACCCTATTGGGCTTTGACGGGCCTGATATGAATTATGATCACGAATACTCGTATGCATGTCTCTATACGTGTTCCAACGTAAGGATGTCTGTATGGGTGAGCCTGATCAAACCTGTCTATACTTCTAAGTATTGGTATCTGAGTGAAAGTAAATACATATTGACGCGTGCGGGACCGGAGCAAGCAATACCCGGTCACAGACTTCTGGAAGATTCGTGTTTATTCTTACTCGAGACGTAACATTTATTATTTCGCCATACCTTCTTGTAATCGAAAGTTCCTATTCATTCTCATCCCGCACGCTTGAGGCTCGAACCTTCTGGGTCGAATTTTGAGATGCCGACTCACACCAGATAAGGAGCTCCGCGGGACCTTGTCGAGTCAGTCTCGCCCTCACTGGCTGTTACGCCGCCAAAAGGACCGCCCGCTTTTCTGCTGTCTTGACGCTCGTACTTCATTTTGTTTGGCACAAGTTCGCCCGTCAAACTTTCAGTTTGAAGCATGATTTTCGTAACTTTCGCTCTCGCAATTAGTGGCGATATACGTAGGTGTCATTGCACGAGTTTTGAACGCGCGTAGGTGAATAACTGTATGAGCCCATGCACATATGTGTGCTCACTTTCGCGTGTCTATATAGCCGTAGTCCCATTGTTCGTGCATCGTATAAAAACTGGGATTCTCGCTGGAGACATGACGAGATAAGTATCCGCGACCACGACTTAGCATGTTTGCTTCGCACCTATGTAAGCTACGGACATATCCGCAGACTGTTTTCGTATGACCAATGTGAACGGGACGTCATACAAGGAAGAATAGATGGATGTCAATGGCTATACCCTTTGTAACGGGCAGTAGCTTGCGCCACCTAGCCTAAATTTAAAGAAAAATACAGAGAAACACATTTAAGACAGTGTTCGCAGACTATCTTTCATTTGAGGTGTAAGCTGTTTACGTGCATCCTGTACATGTTCACGCATGTGAGGCCTCACTACCCGTTTGATGCGTTTGTGCTGCTGGAGACGCAATTCTGCGGCCGTAATTTTCCACAGATTGAACTTGCTTTGGAGGCCCTCCTCTCACCAGCTGCTCTGATTATTTTTCTTATCATTTTTTTTTTTGTTGGGGGTAGAGGGTGGAGGGGTCTTATCCTGTTGACGATGTCTCGTGGTTTACCTAAGGCGTGGTATTTTGAACTTTCTGGTTTGTAATTGTGTGTTTGTTTTTGCTGGCAAAAGAGGCGGGGATGTCTTTCTTGTTGACGTTGTTTTGGTGATGGTCTTTTCAGCGATTTCTGTTCTTGTTTTTGTTTATTTCTTCTGGGTGTGGCGGGAAGAAGGTCCCAGTTTTTTCTGCCGATGTTTAGTTGTTTACACAAGATTCGTTTGGGTAGCGACGGAAGCTGTCAGTTTCCGGGCCATCGGCGCATCAATCTCCCGTCTATCTTTAGCGCCGCCCATAGTGGAACGGAGGAGAAGCCCCTTGACTCCTGTTTATTTGGGATTTTCGGGCAGAAAGCAAAGGCGCGACTTTGGCTTACGCGGAAGCCTCCCCTCTCGGCGCGGAATGTTGCGAAACTGTTTCCTTCCGACGAGCGAAAGATTTTTGTGTGTGTCGTGATATATCGATGCATCGGCATGTGCAATGTTTGTGGCGTCGACTCGTGGTGTGTCAGACGTTTTGTTCTTTGAAAAATCTATTCCCGCTTTACTATCGAGTCTTGAAATGAACTTCGACGACAGCCGACACGCTGCGCACTGATGCACACGGTTGAGGCTTGCTCACGCATCGCCGTTTGCTTACGTTATGTTAAATTACGTTACATTGCGTTATGTTACGTTATGTACGCTTACTTACGGCGCGTTCACACTGCCCCGTCAAAGCGCTATGGCACGTAAGCAGCAACCAATGGGAAACTTCTCGCAACGATTGCCGTCAGACAATAGCAGACGCCAGATGAGCTAGACATGGCGGTCAGTGGCCGTGGCGTCCGAATCGGATGGGTGGACAGGGTAGAGGACTCAATGATGTTTAAGCAGCTCAATGGGATGTCTGAAACCAACCAAACGCACTTGCGTTGCGGCGACCCCGACGAAGGCTGCTGCAGCCCACTCTGGCTGCAGTCTTCGTCCCGAGGCAGAGCAAGAGCTGATGACGAGCATCTGTCTTTTTTATCTTTCGGTAAGAAATACGATACGAAAATTAAGAAAAGCTTGTGCGTGTCGGCAAGAGTCCTTAGCATTACGATGATTAAGCTCAACGAGAATGCTAAAAATTATCCGCGCAATGTTCGAGCACTGCTATACGCCGCAAGACATGCGACCGATTCTATCATATACCGGTGCCAATATCCCTGTAAGATCTCATGCGAAACGTATGAACACCGAGTCGCATTCGTCTGCCTGGACAAACATGGCGCACAGCGCGATTCATCGTTAATCAGCTCCCACGGCACATGATCGTCGCGATGCAACGCGACTCGCACCGTCGCGCTCGGCCCATCACTGGGCGCGGCCATCTTGGCGTCACGTGATCACTAATGTGGCAAGGGGGCAAGATGGTGGCAAACGGGGGAGGGGGGCATTTTTTGTCGCTGGTTTATCGCTCTAAGTTTACTTAAGCTCATTTGGCAGGGACGCGCGCGGAGACGAATCACGTGATACATCCACAATGCTGGAGTGGCTCGGAGGGTTCGTGGCGATCCGCTGCGATCCAACGTGATGTCAAACGAAATATATGTCGACTCAGCTCTCTGACGTCACTCCTCTGCTGTCACGTGCTGCTGTCGGTATTGCGCATGCGCGGACGCTTTTTCTCACTCGAACATGGTTTCTGCGCATATGCTTTGCGCACGCCTGGTGTGGGCAAGCGCGGGCTCGCTTGTCAACAGCGTGCTGGTAAACTAAATACCATGGCAGGGCAGATGTTAAAAAAAAAAAATACAGCAGCGTTTTTTTTTTTTTTTGTGAAATGTGCTTTCGCTCTTGCGTGTTGGTTGTTGTTGATTGTAAGAGGAGGCGCGCAACTTTGAGAGACCCTTAGTTCTCCTTTTTTTATATCATCCGGCACTCCAAAGTTTAGCAGTAAAACAGTTTCCTACGAGAAAAAAAAAAAAGTTTCCTCAAGACATGTCACAGCTTAGCGGGCCTGGAACCTATCTATATCCATGCGTGCTGTTTATTTTTCGGCGTAGAAATATGACGTGTTCTAGATAAAAACTAAGAACAAAAATTGTTTATTTTAGCTCTTTTTTTTTTTTTAGATGACGCGTTTGACGGCGTCGATATGTTGCGCCTTAAAAGCCAGTCGCCGAAAAAGCTGCGTTGCTTTTCTTCTTTTAAAAGTTCCCATGGATTTTCTTTTTATATATATCGATAGAATTGACGTCAGATTGGAAGGCACGCGTGCACATCGTTGGGAAGTCGAATATAGACCGGTGTCACCAAGTATTCGGCGCATGCGTGAAGCCGTCCTAACTTTAGTTCATAGGAGACAGGCGGCAGTGCACGAGATGGCCCGTGCGTTTCGTGCTCTTCGTGCGCAGAGCTCCAGCGAGGTCGTCGCCTCTGCAGAAAGACGCAAGTTCCCGGCATGAATGGCGGCAGTGGTGGCGTAGCCAAACCGGCTGGTGAAATCGGTCTATTGTGTGTTTAATGTTTCCTGAATACTTGAAATAGAAATATTAAGAAAAAAAAAAGCGTGTTCACGAGCAACTTTTTTTTTGTTTCATGTAGTTAAAATTACAACACACTCGCTTTAACCAAAAATGTTTTCGCTCTCGGTATTTTTTTTTGTACATTTATTTATGATATACTTTATTACATTGCCAATGCCAGATAATTTTGTTCGAACTTGAAGCGGACGTAGTTCGTAAAGTGCTGCTGCGGTTATTACTTTTTTTTTTCAGACGCATGCAAAAAAACAAAAGAAAGAAGGAAAAAATTTTCGAATTTGATGCAGGATTTTGAACTCTACACCGATGCCCTGAACAGGCCTAAAGATATAGTTTGAAGCTGAAGTAAAGTTGATGCTCATATACTGCATGGCGATACAAAAATACAAAACAAAGCAATACAGTAAAAAAAATACATATATATATATTATTATTAGCACTGCGCTGTCTTAGTTGCTCTCTTTTATGCTTCCCATCGGTGACATATCAAGACCAGGATTTGCCTCGCCATGACGTCACGAATTGTGATCCTGGCTACTTATTACTAGCTGCGAACTTTGTAAACCAAAACTGTCCAAGTCGACTGTCTTGACATTGCTCTTGCTTCCGCTGATGCGAGCATAATGAATCCCACTAACGACGTCATTGTGTTTTTCTCATCAATCATAGCAAGACGACCACAGCGACGCTTCTGGTGACGCACGTCGCCGATAGCGGCAACGTTACCAGATTAGCTCAGTTGTAAATCTCCCGTGGAAGGTGGTAGCCCCGCCCTCCTCACTCCTTTCAACCCGCCTCTCGTCGTTTGTTCCGCCATCTAGATTTTCTTTTTACTTCAAAACTGAATGTTCCATGCGGTGAGACACCCTTAAGACTCTGTGCTTCAATATGTGTTCCATAGAATCCACTGCGGTTGCCATAGCAGCCGTTCTCAAAACGGTGGCGCGTCGAACGACGGAAGGTGGGCCGTGGGGGGAGAAGGGGGAATTTCTCGTGGATGCAGTGTAACTGAACTAACCTAGTAATGTTGGATAGCGGGTATTCAATGGTAGCCATTGCCGACTATGTGACGACTGAACGCAAGCTGGTGGTGAGGATCCACAGTGCTTTTGAAACGTGCATGCCACGCTTCGGTACTGCCGGTCTTACCGGCTCATAGGTTTCGGGCATGCACGGTCGACTGAGAATTAAAACTATTGCGTCCTTTGAATACCCGCAATACCTTTGAATAACATTTTGTGGCATTTCCGAATAGAGGACGAGTGCGCGTGACAAGCTCTAATCGAAACTCGAGAGAGTAAGTACTTCCGTACTTTTAATGCATTGCCACAGTAAGTTATGTCCCCGACTAAATGTTTCGGCACTTCTACTAAATTACCCGAACGCAAAAAAAAACACGAAAAAAAGCACGTTATTATTGTAATAGACCTATCTCACTAAGCGTTCCACGCATGCGTGACGCCGCCACATCTGTAGTTCACAAGAGGTAGAGCCGTATATAAAGAAAGTTTGGCCATTCATTGGGAAGTACAGGAGTCAAATGAGGAGGCGCCATTGGCCGAAAGCGGGCTGGACTTGCCCCAGGGCGTCTTCACAAATTAAACACTGGCCAACCAGAAGCCGGAAATAATACCCTGGCGGTGGTCGCGTGATGTTTAATTCACGGCCATTCAAACTCATGGTGGAAGAGCGCGCCTTAGCGTGAACGATCGACACAATCCGCACGCCAGGCGCCGAGGGCCGGGAACCTGCCTTCCGAACGGTCACACTCTGTCTGAGCAAAACAGAGATCGAGTGGCAGATTCGTTTTTCACATATTTTTGCATGATCATAATCGAAACATCACGCGCCGCTTTTAACCCTTACGCTCCTATTAAATCGGTTTGTCGCTACCACCGTTAAAGGATTCTTTCCGGCTTCTGGTTGGCCAAGAGACTATGCCAAGCCCTCTATCCGAGTCTGGCGCACGCCCTGGCTCTGCCCTCTCCTCCCATTGACCATACTCTCTCTATACCCGGCTCTGACAAGAAGTAGGCACCCGTGCACGCGACAGCTCGTGCCGTCTCGTGCATAGAGTTATCACAATACACGCTAGAGGCTCAGCTGGCGCTAGTGTCTACGGGACTTCCGGTTGCAAATTGAAGCAGACAGCATGCAGTCTACATTTCCAGCCTCCCTGTGTATTCCTATGGGAAAACGCGCGTGAATTTTGTCTCTTCGCCGGAAAATAACATGAATAACTTTTGTCATTTTGGTTGTACCGGATAGTATGTACCTTTATTGGTATTGTGAAAGTGTAATTGCTTTAGTTACAGCATTTTTCTTTACCACTGAACGATGTTAAACTTCGCTCTATTTCAGGCCCAAACCTCTGTTTCAAGGAAGGTATGTGAAAACGAGCGACGATTCTAAGCAAACTAACGATCGAAAGGAATGTAGAGTGTGTTCAAGGTTTGCTAGCATTTCGGTGGTGCTTATATATTGCTAATATGCCCGTCCTGTCATTGGATGAAAATGACTCCGTCGTGCATCTTTACGATCGGTTAAAAAAAACATTCGAACGCAAAATATAAAGCACGTGAGCTACGAAAGGTTATGTCTTTTTATTATTACCTATGTCGGGCAGTTTTTATCGGGCACCTGCTCTCTGGCTTCTCCCTATTTGCAAAGATTTGGAGCGTGCGGGTGATGATTTGAAACCAGAACAAGCATCTTCGCACATATTCATGAGCAGAAAGAATAAAGCAGTACTTATTTATTGCAAATCTGACTATATTACGTGGCTTTCAATTTATTTTGATCGTCTGCGTGCACAAGGAGTTACTTATCCAGTGTTACTGCGTAGTTCTTGCCGTCTCTTTTGGTTTTCCACATGTCCTTCGTTCGTTTGGCACGTATATCCCCCATGCTGGAAAGCGTCGACGCCGTGTTCGCGCTAACAGTGTCCGACAGTGCACATAAATACACGTACGAAGCGGTTTTAACACCGTTTTTCATGCCACGAATTTCAAATAAAAATGCTGTAACTGACCAATTATTTCGTCTGCGTGACTGAGAAATGTTCCAATGTGCCTAGTACGTACAAATTATTCGTGATATTTGCTCTTATAATCGAGCGCAGAGAGAAAATGCACTCGCTTTTTCCCATAGAAATGCATTACCGGAAGTCAATTTCTGACTGCTTGCTGTCTGCTTCAAAATGCAACAGCACACTAGCGCCAGCTGAGCCTCTAGCGTTTATTGTAATAACTCTATGGTCTCGTGCTCTGTTCGCGCAGACCTCCAGTGGCGTTGTCGCACGTACAGAAAGACTACAGATCCCACGATGCATGGCGACAGTGGAGGCGTACTCATACTAGCTGGTGAGATCGGTCTATAACACGCGCTGCGCGTGCCGGAATTTGAAAGAGCTACTCTCGCACAGCAAGATCTCACACAAACGACAATCTCAAAACAAACAACAAGGACGTGCGTTCCACACCATCAAGACTGCCGGTCTTCGCAACCTATTGATGTGAGCTCGTTCTGAGCATGCGCTCTACACAACACCCACAAATATGACGTGTGGTGAATATTCCCTATACCCCTGTCAGACTGGCAATTTAATGTCAGTTCCGATATATGACGTTTGAGAAACCAGCCCACCAGCGTACGGTACTCCGGGAGAATCGCACTTCACGCGCGACAGATCGCGAGCCGATTCGTCGATCACACAAATGTCCTTCGATGAAACTGACTTCAACTTTTCCGTGTGGCAGAGGTATTAGTCATATATTTTGAATCCCTTATAGAACTTTTTTTATCTAAAAGCACCTAAAGAAGGCACTTTTGCATACTTGCGTTTTCGCTAACTTCCGGTCAGATATGAGGACAAGCAATCTCCACCAGAGCGCCGCTCCCTGCAACGTTTATGACATATCGTACGACCAGTTCTCTAGGTGGTTAGCTAAAGGATCGGTTGGCAAAACATTTGTTGGAAATTTTTTGTTACTTCTCCAAGACGACCGGTCCGCTCTATTATATGTTGAATAGCGCAGCAGGAGGATATCATTAAACCTTGACAACTTCGTGATGTCTGTGGAACTTCATCGACCGAGGAATTTTGGCATTCGGTCGCCGAAACAGAGCGACCGAAAGTCTCTCCGAAGCCAAAGAGAGCCTGTGTTGGTAAACAGAAGGCGATCGAGTAGACACGTATACCCAACGTTCCCAGCGTTTTCCTCATTTCTTGATTATTTTCCTAAAAGTTACGCAGTGCGCGTCCGAGAAACGCCATGTCGTTGATCGTTGTTCGCAAAGCATGCTTCAAACCAACTCCCTTTCTCATTATCCGCCAAAGCACGAATATATTGATTTGGACTTTTGGGAGGAAAGCAAGTCATTAGATTGAAGGAATGTACGAGTACACAACTTAAACGTGTGTTTCCCCCATTCAAGATTGTTGTTCTTGTCGAAAAATGAATTGGAGCTTTTCACTGACGCAATTTCGTCCATTATTTTGTTGACATGAGCTGTCTGGCGCGTGCTGAAAGCGAGTATTCCGAAGGTCCGCACGACACCCTAAAATCGGGAGTGCACAAATGCTTCTAAGTGTAATCACGCCTTTTTTTTTCCCCACTGATAAATAAAACATTTTCTCACTCACTCTAGATTGACGTAATGTGAAAACATCCTCTGATTGCTGAAAGATTGAGAACGACAGGTCGTGTCCTTCAAACGTTCGCCCTCCAGCACGTGCTCCGTGCCTTCCGTCGTGCTTCGGCCGCGCACGCGCCTTTCGAAGTGCACGACACGCCGAAGTCCTGCCGAAGGTAGAAAGCCCTCGCCTGACGGCGAGACTATTACTGAAGCACATGGATGCTGCTCTCACTTTTTCAGCGACCAAATGGTTCGGGTGCATGTGCTGCGAGCAACGTCCAACAATGTGCCGCCCTGTGAATATCTCCTATGACAAACACGGACGTGCTCTTTGTCGTACCCGCCGTTTAGCGAAAGGTCTATTGACCTACGCACGCGAGCATTCACACGTTCATGCGTAAATGTACACACGCACAAAACTAGATTTAAACCCACTTCGACTCCTGACTGACTCGACAGCTCAAATACAACATTCAAGTTGGAAGCGAAAAAAAAAAATAGCAACAAGGCTACAGCGAAACAGCTTTGAATTTCCCTCTCAAATTCCGTATGGCTTTTTGTCTTCTGTTTATTCTTTTGCTTTTGGGAGCATGCACAACCTTTTTTTTCTATATTGTAAATGGAGCGATAACGAACACTTCCATCTGGTGGCGTCGCGATAGAGTTGGCTGGAAACGAAAGCTTAGCAATTTCTTTCTGATTCTTTTCCTAGTATATTTTCAAGGAAATACTGCCTTGTGTCGTTCTATTTTAGCTTTGTATTATTTTATTTATTTTTTGGCGGTACAATCTTTTCTGCCCCCCCCTCCCCTTACTCTCAACACATCTTTGAAAGACCCCAGAGTTGAGCTGAAATGCGCAGAAATAAGAGACGGGCGGAGTTGAGACAAAAATACAAATAGAAGGACTCCGACATGAGGAATGGCGAAAGAAAGGAAAACCGATGGCATTTGAGGACTTTTGGGCTCCGTCGTCGCCCTCCATTAAGTTTCGTTCGTCGCGAATCGCAAGGCGTTCCTAAAGACTCCCCCCCCCCCCCCCTTCCCAAACCGCTCTTTTGAAAACCTTGTTTTATTTCTCTTACTTCGAAGTTTTCTTGTCCTCTTCCTTTCTTTTTGTCTTATTAGTGTAGCTTTCGCTTTTCGGGCGCCATTCTTGTCGCACTGGTGGTCGTGTTTTGCTCTTTTATACCCATCGCTTTATGTTTCGCTTTGTATTGTTCCTTTTTGACGGAGGAGTCGGCGGGGGGTGGAAACCTTACGTATTCAAATTCGACTGCCTAAACATTGTCAACCCGGAACGACGAATTTCAGATGGAGGGGAAAAAATAAAACGAAAGAGGAAAAAAGTTAGATTTGCCGCATGTCAACTGTCTTCATTCTTTCTTTTTTTGTAATAGGAAGGCGTTATAAGCAGCGCTTGCGCGAAATGAACAATACTTATGAGAAAGTAAGCGATCGAAATGGAAACCCAACCTACAACAAAACAAAGAAAGAAGGACAGGATGTCTTTAAATTTTGGCCATTCTTTATTCCTCAACCTTCGAAGTTTGTGTCGACAAACAGACAATGAGCGCTCGATGAAAGCAGCACGGTTGTCAGAGGAGGCTCCGTCAGAAAGTGAACAAAGCGCTCGCCGTATACCAGCACCACCTGGACAGCGCGATACCAACGCCACCTGGAAGACAAGTCGCCCGCTTCTCCTGCTATGACGTCATCAAGTGGATCCACATGCTCGACCCATAGTTTGTTCCAGCTTAAGTCCCACGCAGCCGGCGCTAATGGGACCAATCAAGCGGCATTAGAAGGCGCGAAGTCACTATACCTTTTCAGTTTATGATTGGTTCAACGATGATAGATCACGTTCAGAACCATGACGAACAACGTGATGATGATGCGTCTGAACGACTGCGTCTGAACTTTAATAAACGCTCTGAAGAGGTTCTAATAAAAAAAAAATTAGAGGTGAATTCTAGAGTAATTTTATCTCGTGTATCTGAATGTCACGTTCATTTGTCCCGAAGATGTAACTAAACGCGAGAAAACACCCAAAACCTCCGACCAGTCGCTACGTCATACCGAGGTCATTCGGCCGCCAAGCGCGTGTCGCTCGTGTGTGCAGCGCGGGCAATAGACCCCTTTCGAAAGTAACGTGCCGATTATTAGAAGGTCGGAACCCCTGCACAATGGCGGCGCAACTGACATCGTGGAACGTGCAATATGGCGTCCAGTGACTGCGGAGACCAAGTTCGTCTGCTGCTTTTTGCACAGGGGTTGCGATGATGTCAGAACGCCGAGCACTTATTGGCTGATTTAACAAAAAAAAAAAAAAAGAAAACGTGGGTAGATTTTGTGGCGTTTAGCGTTGAGGTCTACCTACTATTCTTTTGAATGAAAGTCAATCAGATCTCGGCATCGTTCTCACGTCACTGCCACTCCTGCGGAAGAAACAGACGAACTAGCGCTCGCCATTGGTCTGCTCGCCGGTCATTTCCAGACTCCAGTGATGCAGGCAACTTGTGACTTATGGGCCCATGAAAACGACCGGAAGCGGTTGCAACGTCATATCCGCTCCGTCAAATTTGCCGTCGGGGCACTTCCCCGGGACGTCCTACACCACGGGGCACACGGAATGCACGGCAGAGTCTAACGAAATCAAAGGCGTGTGGAATGCCGTCGGCATCGTGAGCGTCGACGTTTTGTGTAGGGGCGAGGAAGACTGAGCGAACGTTGCACTCTCTGCGTGGAGTTTAGAAGACGGTAGACCAGACGGTTCTATGCGTAGTCAAAATGTACGAACTCGGGTGCCAACACGACTCGCATAAACTCTCTGGTGCAAAGTGCACGTGTGAACTAGGCAGATGTTACTCAGGCGTAACTCAATATCAACGCGCAGATATGTAACCCGGGCGTGCCTCGTAAAACTACTCAGGGGGTAACCTATGGATGTGTAACTCGTACATGAACTCTCAGGTGCGACGATAGGTGTACCTAGTACGATCTCTCGTGTGCATGTCAGGCCTAACTCGCACGCGCTCCCACCGACAAATCCGCAGACTGTTCTCACGCGCAACGCCCGGCGTATACGAAAGCACCGAAATCAAGAAAAATAACCATAAACATAATTGTGTCGTTCCGCTGTTTACTTGCAACCATTCAGAGTGACTCTTATCTACTCTTCTTGGCTTCTAACTTTAGCCATTATCCCACTCGCCATCTACTGAAATAAAACAAAATCGCCTAGCTTATACATTTTGTCAAATTCAGTGAAGGTCCCATAACACTTGACGGGACTTTTAACCAACAGCGCTTTCTATCAAAATTCAGCGGAAATATTCCCCCTCCAAATTTAGCTGGCAAATTGTGACGTCACTCCACGTGGTACTGGAAGTCATGGAACAGTGTGACGTCATGTGACGTTATGACTGCACGTGACACTGTAATGTTACGTGTCACCACGACTTTATGTGACATCAAGATGTCGAGGTACATAGTGACGTCATACGGTCAGATCAACATGCGGAAGAAAGGCCCCTAAGAGGTTTTCATCGTTACCCCCTGTAGACGATAAATTTAGGCAGTGCTGTACGACTCGCAACCTGCATTACGCAGTAGGGATACACAACCGCACGCCGGTACGATGCTCTCGTTGAAGTACGCGAGAGAGAGAGAGAGAGAGTGAAAGAGAGGCAAAGAAAAGAAAGAAAAAAGGGTTGAAGTAACATCACCGGCCGCTGATGCCAAACACTGACAGTTATTTAACGAGCGGCTCGCTCCGAAGCCGGATCAATTCCACTTGCGCGAGAGTAGAGTTCCAGCGCTGGTCATGTCACGGATTGACTTTAATTAACTCCCACTTCCGCTTCGTTCCCGCCTCGTTTCGTTCAAGTGGTCGAGAGACCTGACGTGCGGTACATGTCGGCGTATCGACGCGCTACCAATTCCGCTTGTTCCTGGGAAACAGCAGCTCTTGACGAGATGGCCGCTCTCTCTCGGCGGCGTCTGCCGATATTGCAACCGTAGTCGCTGACGGCAGGAGCACGGTAGGGAGGTTCTTCGGTTCCCTCCGTGGCGAGCTTTTCACCTTCGATGGTGCTTCGCCGTATCGTGAGCCTCCAGCGTGCGTGCGCAGACAGTTCACGGCGGAAGGCAGGGGAGCGCGTACTGAAGGCCGGATATTCGACAGACACGCCCCACCGTTCTCATCCTTTCAGTGATTCTTGATAGAGCTCGCAGTTTCTGCGATAGGTACTGTAGTCACTGGCAGGGTGAGAACGGCAGGGAAGTGCTTCAATGCTGCTTTTTGGGAGAGTTGGTGCTGAAACGTTGGGAACATGGTAGCAATTTTAGACACGGGCAAGAGGAGAGAACAGGACAACACAATGCGCCAACTTTAATAGTTTATTATTCAGAACAACGTGAGTATAAATACTCTTCAACTAAACCCTACCCTGCCCTGCCGCTGTTCGCAAGGTCTGGTTCTCTTTACACGCCAGATCAATCGAAAACATGCTGACACGCCGATTCGCGTAACTTTTTATCGGGTCTGCCTATATGATTTCCCGTGCCCTTTTGTCCTTGCGTCTACTGATGATCATGCATGCCTTGAACTAAGGTGTGCATCCACAGTCATGACAGTGCATCGACAAATGACCATCCAGATGCCCATTCACTTTTAGGTTGTGTTCGCGCAATCTATCGTTGACACATCTTCCCGTCTGTCCCACGTATTTACTGCCACATGTCCGCGGGATCTGATAGACTACTCATTCTGCGAGTGCCACAAACGGGCTGCAATGCTTTTTTAGGCAGCCTACCGGGCGTTTGCGCAAGGGGTCCGTCTGTCTGCACATCTTAGAGAGATTTTCTGAGGCTAAGAAAACCAACTTAGCGTTAACACGGTTTGCTACCTTCTTAAGGTTCTGTGCGGTTTTGTGCAGGTATATTTTAACCCCAACTTTTAGGGGCGAAGCTCCTTAGGGTCTAGCCTTTTTCATCCGTCCGGCGTCCGTGCTCACATCGATTGCCATCCCATCTGTCTGTCATGGATGAAACGTTACATGTAGCCGCTCAACATCTATACAGAAGAGGGTGCTGCGGTCAAATGCGTATATAATTGCGTTAAACTTTGCATGCATTTGCTCAACGTTTATAGACGAGAGGGCGCTGTGGTCAAATGCTCAAATGCGTATATAACCGCGTTCCATACCACACATTCTCTTTCGGACATGGACCGTTGAGCGGTGGAGATGCGTTCCCATGGCTTCTAGTGGATCCAAGCTGATCCGCTAGAAGAACCACTGGCTCTGCATTTCACCGACCATAAAGCAGTAATAATGAAGTCGAAACGCAACCCGGAACTCAGCACTACCTATGAGCAATAAAAAAAGCAGCACCATCAGCACTACCTATGAACAATAAAATCAGTATCATCAGCACCACCAGAGCTTCGCCCAATCAACATCATTCACCACATGGAGATGCGGCCTCTTTTTTGTTTCTCTCAGGCTGTGTGTTAGTGCGGACTGTCCTCTGCTCATAGCTCCTTTAAAACCCTTTCTGCAACAAAAACCAGGAGAAACTCCGGAAAGCCCTCCGCCATCAGGCGTTCCGGCTGTTCCTTTAGGCCCGAAGGTATCACATGCTGACATGACTTCCTTAGGGCGTTTATAAAGCATAAATTTACAATTCCACTCTTAACGAGTTTCAAATGGGAGGACTTGAAAGGTAACAGGGGCTTATTGAATCTGGGGTGGTACTTCCAAAACACATGTTGCTCCGAAAGCGTGTGCATAATGTGTAAAAATTATATGACGTTATCCACAGGCACCTCGTGCGTAAGTTGGAGAGGATTTAGGGCATTACTAAAGACTGTTAAAAGACTGGTCACCACCGAGGGAAGGTGCGAAATATGGAGGGAAAAAACACTGAATAATCATCGGCAAATCTAAAAACCTTGCTTCTATAAAAGCCGTTCGGGCGTTTCAAAAGAATTGTGTCATAATAGGCTGAAAAATATATCGCTCAAAAGAAGTGCTAAACACGAGCCGATACTAAAAAACCTAGATACTTTTTTTACAAGCAACGACAACCGACACAAATGACAGAGCACATTCCGTTGGAACAAAATGGCAGCATTCAGTTCAAACCTCTGCTGTGCGCCACCATTCGCTCCCTAAATCCTGCACCGTCATGCAGTCGGCGCTTCAAATAATGTCGCTACTTGTAGGAAGCTCTTATCTAGAAGCTTTAGCCGATACATAGCCCACGCTTCTGAATACAAATGCCGTTGTTCCACTCAGCGAAGGTCGAGTTAAAATAAAAATAAAGCAAATCGAGAAAGTCATGCACAGTCATGTGCGCGACTTTTATAATAAACAGTCACGCACAGTCATGTGCACGACTTTCATAACAAACACTTCAAACTAGCGAATTATGTTGTTTCGTTTTGCACCCTCGTCCGTATATCAAAAAGCGCTACCATGTTCTCGAAGTTCTTCAGTTGTCCCGCCTCCTGTGCAGGTAATTCCTACCTTTGATAACGCTTAGGAGTCTCGTGAGTATCGAGCGCGCATGCGCGTTCAAAGCACTGTGGAAGGCAAGAACATTTGTCGGAGGCCGGACAGCTCAAAGAGACGCCTCTCCGTTCTCGGCCTGCCAGTGACTGTAGTGGATGGACGAGTGCAATTTTCTTTACTAAGGGAAGTTAAGCAGGTTGTGTACCTTAAAGTAACGTGCCAGGTACTTTCGGCTTTTCGCATAAGTCGCTTCTTTCACGATCGTCAAAGGGATTGGGAAGCCAGGGAACTTTGATCCGGGAACTTGTAGAAGAGTGCTTTTGTATGTAAAAACAAAAAGGTGCTCTCAAATGCCAAAAAAATGCCAAGACAAATAAAATGCATGCATTGTTCTCTTTCTAATATTTCAACCGAAAGATTCCACATAAATCACACTACTATGACGAAAGAGCTGAATGACTTCTGCAGAAAGTGGTCTGGCTACAGAAAGCATCAACCAGCTCGTGCATCCTATGTGTCATAAAAAGAACTCCCTCAAGGTTCCTGTGCATTCGACAGAAAAGTGCCCAAGCCATTTTTGCCTTCGTCTTCCCGTTTTGACTGTGCCGTCAAAACAGTTTTCACTCTTTTCATTGTCAGTGTTACCCTCGAATCTTGTGCTGTATTTAATTGTCTTTTTTTATTATTGATTTTTGACACTGTGAAGATTGTCTTGAACGCACGTATCCGTGTTTGCCGCGCTTCAAAAGAAACTATCAGCAGAATCCGTGGACATGGGCAAATTCAAATTTCACTTGAGTGTTCCTTTTTCTTTTACGTCCTTTTATTTACCTCGACATCAACACGCAAAAAAAGCTCAGTCCCTTGGAGAGGAAAGGTAAAGGGAATCAAAGGTTGTACGGATGCAATACCGTCATTGCAGAAGCGAACCCCAGGCGTTCGCTCTTAACAAGAAGTAACAGCCCAGTGTGTGGTAAGCACAGTTCAGCGACACAAGCTTGCCATTTCGGAAAACAAGCGAGGCGACCGAATTCATTACTATCTAGAGTAGAATGGCACCTTCCATAAGCCTCCGTGTGTTGCGGAATCCATTGGAGATACTCAGCGCTACGACGGGTGCTGTCGACGAGGTAGTCCAAGACTTCCACAAAATGCCTTGGACATCATTTCACCAGACAACAATTGGGAGTTCCCACTGAACTTGTGCAGTGAACAATTAGTTCGACCATGGCGTCCAGAGAGCCCCACCATGTTGCAGCTAGCTAACGTTAACAAGTCTTTGCCCGTCCACATCGAGAGCTTCATCGACCTCGTGTGCGTTCCCAACAGTTGTATCGTAACCCTCTCCCTCCTCCGCGAGCTGCCACCTCCCTTCCCTCACGCGATGTCAAACAATCGACCTTTTCGGCGACACAATCCATTCTCGTACCGCGTCTCAGGCGACGCGCCACACCTGCTGTCCCCGCTCCCCCCCCCCCCCCCCCGCACAGTCCCGAAGATATTCACACGTTGAACTCGACAAGTCACTCCATCGGGCGTGCACACACAGACACTGTACCCGAAAACAATGGGTATACTCTGTTCTCCCTAAGCTGACAGTGCAGTTGAAGCTACGTGGTCTACCTTTCGCCACGTGATCATGCTCCTGCTTATGCTTACGCGCAAAGAACGGGTCAGGTGACGAGAGAGAGGCGTTTGACGGGTGCGGAAAGCGCGTAGCTCCCACCGCACTTTCAGCTGGGGGTCCCGAACCTGTCGAGGTTCGAGGTCGACCAGGTTCGCTTTTTCGAAACTTCTAACGCAGAGTCCGACTCAAGTTCGACTGCTATGCGCATGCGCGAAAACTAAAGAAAAACGAGCTGACTTCACCCGGCGAAGGGAAAGGGTTGAAGTCGGGGAGCACTGTAAATAAGTCGAACTTCGTCGAACTTTACTGAAAGGTCGAAGGTTCGTCAAACCAGTCGAGCTTCGAGTTCAGACAAAAGTTCGCATCATCCCTAACAATGACCCCACGGAGGTTCACAGACGCAGAACTACCTTCCGCAGCGGAACACAGACGCCAAAGGGTAACACCGGTATATAAATAGAGGCTGCTTTTCCCCGACTTGGACCGCCGCAAAGGCTATGGTCCGTTTTTAGCGGCTGTGATTGTCTTCACTACGATGGATCGCAGCGGACGCGACGAGACATCCCGGTCAATCCAGTGCTGTGAATCTGTCACGTGACTTCGCCCCCCGCGAGTCGTTGCGCTTCTCATGATTGTCACGTGACAATCGCACGGGATTAAATTTCCATCGATGCTTCCTAGAGTCCCCAGCGGTCCCTCGTAAGGTAAAACACACTATAAGTTCGGTCTCTGGTTATGTCCAACCAATCAATCGCCGCGGCCTTCGGCCGGCTGAGCCAATCAAAGGTAAGGAACGTGTCCTTAAGCCGCGTTGTTTGCAGTGCGTACATGAGCCTGTCTGCATCCGCTTCGGTTCACCTCACGGTGACGGAGAGGCCTAATATCGGAATCGACAAAAAGGTCGATAACCTCCGTTTTCTCGAGAGTGCTTTGACCCCTTCTGTCATTTCCGCACACAGCTGCTTTTGCGGAAGAAGGTCTGGTGGTGCCATATTGAGTTTCGACTTTGTATCACTTGGTGGGAAAGTGTTAAGTCGTCTGCTGGTACGTGGTCCTCTGGCAAGTGTCTAGCCCTCAAAAGTGGAATTACTGCGAGGGCGGAAGGTCGCTTGTACTCTCGTCAGAACTCTTCCTACCTGTCTTCTTTTCTAAAAGGGTGAGTTAGTGAATCATACCTGCATATAATATGTTAAAGTAAGTGAAACCCTCTTAATAGCTCGCCTAAGGGATGGGCAATGCGCGGACAGGATCTGATTACCAAGAACGGACCCGGCCCGGAAGGAACATCATCCCATCTTCGCATGGTCAAATCTGTCAATTGCAGGCCGGATTCGATCAGCAAGGATAGGATACTGGCCTGCAAATTATGCATACTGAATGCGATCCTTGATAATCGAATCCGTTTCTTGCAGAGCGCACTATCACCCGTGTTGCTCGCATTATTTTCTTCGGGTCGATTCAATCCTTGCGAATCAAACTCGTTTTCTGCAGGTCGGATACAACCTGCAAACAACGGGTCCAACTTTCAAGGATTGCATTTCGTTATGCATGGTAGGCAGGCCGGATCCGACTTTATCTAAATGTACGTGTTTGGTTTTCGTAAACAAGTCTTGTTGTTTGAGGCGCGCGCTTTAGTGATTTATTACTTGAAGATATTAACTAAGCCGTCGATGACTACAGCCTTGTCTTTTACTTGACTAATCAAGTTGTTGGCAGTACGCACTCCTCCGCTGCAACCATCATTGGCCCGTCGCCTGCATTTGTCGCCTGGAGTCCGACACGCGCGGCGATGAACGTTAGTGTCGACCCCTCTAAATTGCCTATATTAGTTTGGGAGGTCTAAGCTGGGCTATACATTCAGAAGTAAGAAGAACATGAAACACGCAAGAAGCAAACAACCGTTAAGGCGGGTCAGAATGAATTCCCTAAGAGGTGCGTTAGTGCTTCGCGCTGTGCGAGAACTCATCGGCGCATTTTGTTGCTGTATGCGACAAGCGATGTGTGTTTTTGCACCATACAGTCAACAGAGAAGTGTGCTGTGATGTGGAATAACTCCTGCACTTCACCTTGGTGTGCCTTTTGCGAAGTTTTATGACGCTGTATGGCTTCTATTTCTGTTTTTTGCTACTTTGACTGTCATTTTCGTGATCCATCTTTTTTTTCTTCTCATTCATTGGCTGCTTTTTTACCATCCTAATTATCTATCTTCTTCTTCAAGTTTTTAAGTAGCCGGCGACAAGTTTTTAAGAGCTCACAAACTCTCCCCAACCTTCATTTGTGCTCTCTCGCTTTCTCTCTCTCCTCTCTCTCTCTCTATCTCTTTTTCCCTCTTATATATTTGAATTCAAAACTGTATTGGCGCGGGTATAAAGCGTTTACCACTTAGGATATCGTCTCAAATGAACACTTCATATTAAACTAATAGTTTCGATGACAGCATTCTTGTTCTGCGAATTAAGCATAAAATACGGGCGATCGCTTTTTAGCGCTTACAGTTTCACACTATGGAGCATGTTTGTTTAACCCTACGTTGCTCCTTTCTTTGTCTGCAATGTCACGCTTCTGACTTGGACCTTTGAAAATCTTGATTCTAACCTTCACGAACGGCGCTTCTTTGAGTGTTTACGTGTTTTTTTCTCCCTCTTTGCATGTTTGACTTAGTTCAACCACTATACTTTTTGTTCTGTTCAAAATATTATGACGTGTTGTACATATCACTCTGATACTCTAAACGCTCTAGACAGCGCAATAAACTATTTTCTTATGACTCTGAGAACGCGCATCCTTCAATTATTAACCCTCACCCATCCATCGTTTTTACTTTATCTCAATTCGCCTTTATAATTATGTTATGCACTTTAGAAGTATAATTAGGGTAGCCATATTCTTCAGAGTAGAAAACGGGACACTCTGGTTTAAGAGGCAACGGGGGGGGGGGGGGGGGGGCATACAAAAGTAAATTGTGTTACTATGGGTCCATTGTTCCGGAGTCGGACAAGTGACTTCTCGTCGTCAGTTTTACATACTGTTTTATTGTTTTAAAACGGATTGTCCTGCCCAAAACGGGACGTCTGGTCACCCTAAGTATCATATATCTGTACAGCCAAAGCAAGAATCACCCGAAACCGTCGCATTAAGACTATTTCATATGATCTTCGGGCTGGTCCAGTTGGTTTCGCTCTATCTTATTCAATCGGTGCGGTTCAGTCGCCTTCATATTTAGTCTATTTTATCTCGAAAGGCCACGTAAAATGATGAAAAGTGACCCGCAATGTATATATTTTTGTATATTGTGTATACATGACATGCATTCACGCCACGTCCGCGGCCATTGTTGTGGCCTTGCAGCTGAGCACGCGCCATCCGCCGCATACATTTCGTACTACCGAATTTTCTTTTCTTTTTATTTTCCGGCAGGAATTAGTGCGAAGTGACCACCACAATGTTGATATAATGTCACGGACAAACCATGCATATATACAATGTGAACCCCAAATCAAATTACAGGTTTCTTTATTGTTTTTGCTTTTTTATTTCATCGCAAAAATAAATTACGCAGTGCCGAACGCTCATTCTCTGCCCAAATGTAGTGCTAGAGGTCGAACATCTGATGCCAAAGTTTTGGCGCTAACCGTTATTTTATTCAAAAGTTAGAAGTGGTTTTCTGACATCTTCGATGGGAAAATGCTGGCCGACAGAGTTCTCGAATGTCATGGAGCTCTACGGCGCCAGTTACCGAACACAGGTAAAAATGGGCCCCATTTTTTTCCATTGCCATTTCCGGAAAATCAATAATGCGTTTTAAATAAGATGAAACGTTAGTGCTGAAACTTTGGGAACCGGTTCGGGCCGCTAGCACAATATTTGGGTGGAGAACGACCGTTCAGTAATGCATTATTAATTTTTTATTAAAAAAGAAATATATATGTTTTTTTCTATTGAAAACGCTTTACAAATACGTTTCTGATTGGATACATTTTGTGTTGGTGCATTAATGAGACATATAGGAAACGACGAAAATACAAATTGAGGTGGTGTAGTGGCATAGCATACCCAATGGGATATTGGGAGACCCGGAGCTCGAATCCAGGTTCAGCCAAAGATTTTGTCCTTTGGCTGCTTCGTAACTCTTGTTTCATTCAATCAAGTACGGTTTATACATCTGCATATTTTACAATTTATAGTATATATGCATATATACGGTGTTTTCTTAAGCTTTACAGGTTTGTTAAAATGAAAGCCAAGAAAGCTACAGTTCTGCGGTTTGTGCAGGTAAGTTATACGGCCAGGGGGTCATAGTATAGGGGGCTAATCCTAACGATCAGTCTGCTAATTAAGTCAAATTTGTTAACTAACTTTTTAATTGGTGAAAATAGACATATGGTTCTAATTACAAACTTGCTGAGCGTCATCGAAAACCACTTAATCAACTCTCTTTGAAATATATGAGGCAGCTGAGGGCAGCATTTTACGGCGTTCCGTGAAAATAGTTCCGATTGGACGCTGTTTCACGGTTTCGCGTTTCTCATCTGAGAGCATCTCTGCGCCCGCGGCGCCGCACCCCAGTGGCCGGGGCGCGCTCACATAGTGCGCCGACGCCTCTCTCCATTCGGCGAGAGAGGCGAGGACGATGGCTTTGCGTGCCGTGACCACCGGGAGGCAGGACCGCGGGCACAAAGATGAGCTCCGATATGTAAATTATATCATCGAGGCACTTTTCATCATCGTGCATGGTCTCCAAAGAGGAAATAATCGAAAATATGCACGATCGAATGTCAAAGATCGAACGCATCAATGCTTTACGGAACCGTCCAAAGTCAAAATAAAGGCGGAGCCAGGATTTGAATCCGAATTTGGGCCTCTCGACACTATATATATATATATATAAAGTTATTGTTGAATTCTGTGCGTTAAAGCTAGAAAAAGGGGAAGAGGGCTGGAGAGGAATTGGGACAGGAGCGGGGATCGAACCCGCAATCTTCGCCTATGCGGGGCGACGCCTTAACCGATTTGACCATCCCGGCCACTGGTTTCGGCGGATTCAATCCTTGAACAGCTCTCTGCGTACTGTTAGTTTCGAATTCGAATGAATTCCTCCCCATAGGGGAGGAGTGGTTCCTGGTATCTTGACGACGGGCTCTTTCCGACTTTTGCAAGCTGAAATGACGTGAAATGATTTGCAAGTAATCAGACGCACTTCGCAGCGTTGTGGGTGTTTTAAAGCATTTAGTGAGTCGACGTTTCGGCCTGAGTCAGGCGTTCTTCAAGACTGGTTGGAAAAATTGGTTACAAAGTTGTTTTCGGTTTACACGCCTGGGTCACATCACATGTCAGATCACGTGTCACAAAGGTCACACCTGTGTGACACGGGATCTGATACTTTATATATTTCCATTTGCTTATATCGTTTCGAACTGTATTAACCGCACTGCGTTATGCACTATCCAGCATGTCCAAAGACGCTTCATATGCGTAATCTATGACAAGATTTTGGGCGCACGTGTTAAAACTATAATGTACTACTTCAAAAACTGGGGTTGCACACTTTTGCTTGATAGAAGACGTTTACATAAGTTTATGTTTTTAGATAAGGTTGTGAACGGAAGTTATGACTTATGACTTCTCTAAAGTACTGTTTTTTTCGATGTTCCCTCGCGCTCTAGTCGGTTTCAGATCCCATTCTAACCCCCTGAATTTATTATACATCACCTTAACACAGAATAGCAACTAGAATTTAACAAGCTTCATCAAATGCTAGAGACAATTTTAGCAATGAGTGTAGCCTGGATTTTTCCGGCCCGGGGGGGAGGTGGCTGGGATGTCCATGGCTTGGGGTGCGAAGGAGGGGAGGAGGGAGGGTTCAGAATGCATGTCTATGTTATAGGCAGGGTTCCGTGTTTTCGGTAAATACCGATAAACCTCGAAAGTTAACTCCACAGTCGGTTTGATCAGAATCGGGGAAAATCGATAAAGCTTGAATTTGAGCTGTCTCTGAAGGACAAACACTCAAGCTTCACGGGCAGAAATTTTTATATACGGCTTTATTTCCAGTTCACCCAGAACACAACTTCCAATGAACCGCCTCCGAAGCTGCTATTTTCTCCGGAACCACACAATATTTTGTCATTCTTTTATTATCGCTACGAGGACGCTTTCCAAGTATTCGGGCCCCTTGTATGTCCCATGAAGGTTGTGAAATTCTATGTCGATCCGTGCACTATTTTCTTCAACAAAAACCTCGATAATTCCCGATTTTTGTCGCTCATCGAAAATTAATACCGAAAAGCACCCAATCCGTAGGAACAAAATAAACCCCGAAAAAACACCCCCGAATTGGAAGAAAAATAAATACCGAAAATACGGAACTCTAGTTATAGGGTCGCCTAGATTTCGGGGGGGGGGGGTGCTTCAGCCTCATATGTTCCCCCTGGCTACACCACTAATTTTGAGTGACATGACAACTTTTCGACATAGACTGGAGTCGATACTTTGTGTATAATTTTGGATATCTGCACTCTATTTTCAATGACGAACTGTGTACCACTATTTAGGCCACGTGCTGTTTGTGGACACAGCAGAAGTAAAGATAATATATATATATATATATATATATATATATATATATATATATATATATATATATATATATATATATATATATATATATATATATATATATATATACTTATATTGTATTTCCTAGGCTATATTTTACACCCGGTGCATAGTCCCCATATAGTGCCTAGTCCGAACGTAAAAATGATCATACAAAACACACCTTGACAAAGGCCGGCTGTATTTGCCCACAGAGAAGTTTATATCGTTACGTAAATCAACATTAAAATACTACGTTATTTTATAAAATCCTTTACGTCTTGAAACAGTGAATGTCCTAGAAAAAAAATAATTGCATAGTCCGCACGCTTGTAGAGAGTTAGCATCGGGTGAAATTTGAACTTTGAACATGTGTAGTCCGCGGACTATATCCCGGAAAATACGGTGTATAGAGCGAGGGAGAATAAAAAAAATAACAAAAAAACACAGAAAAACGAGGAAAGAAAAGAAAGAAAGAAGAGCCATGGCAGTTTTTCTTCGATATACGGCACACAGAAAACATTTAATCGAAGCGCTCCTCGCATAGCCCAGCGCCGATTCTGACAGGACATCGTTCAGTCCGCCGCCGAGAGCTTTAATTTATTCACAGGAGGAAATTTGAGACGTAGTTTTTGTGCCCAGGAATTACGTTCCTTTGTTGAGACGTCGAAAAGGAGAGAGGCGGTTTGGCGAGCGGACGCCCGTGAGTAAGCCTTTAAACTTCCCGTCTTCCGCCTTTTTCTTCTTTTTCTGTTTTTGCCTTCATTGCTTTTAGAGAAATGAAACTTTCGTGTTTCGCTTATCTTTGGCTGAAACCGTCAGCGAGTTTGGGAAGGAGCGCTAGCTTTTCGGAATAATTATTTAAAGAGAAATAATAGTTATAATAATAATAATAATAATAAAAAGTAGAGAACGCTTGTATGATTAAATTTAAGCCTCGAAGTCGAAAGCATGATTTCTCCGTTTCAATCCCCCGGTAAAGGTGTTTGTTTATTTCTGTATTTTTACTCACACATATATCGCTATAGAAAGGTTGTCAGAACGGCTGAAAGTCAGCACAATCGTTAGTTTTAATACAAGCGCTCGATCGAATAGAATGTAGAAACAAGCAAAAAGGCAGAAATAAGTTCTTTGTTGTTGTTGCTTTTTTTACCTTCTTTTGACTGTGTTTTTCAACCGCCGTAAAACATTTTTTTATGCGATTTAGATTGCTACAAAAAGAATATTTGAAGTGATGAAAATTTCGGATCAGCCAGAAATAGCTACAATCAAGGAATCAAGGGTCTGCTCGTTCCTCTTATTTGCTAGCGGCTATAGGCTGTTTTTCAAAAACGTTTTTGCACTCCCGGTAAGTCCTGTTCCGCCACATTGATGTACAGCTTTCGCCCTCTGCCTATTAGTTCGCATGCAAAAGAAAAAAATGGTTATGCGTGTTTGTTTGTGTTTTGTGTGTGGAAACGGACATGTATGGCGAGTGTTCCGTCGACGACAGAGCTCGGTAAGTATCCACCGGAAACGTATTTGGGCCGCATAAAACCAGGCTTACTTTGCTCCTCTTTCTTTCGGAACCACCCGCGGCGGCATCTCGGGGTAATTTTGGCCGCTGACGGGTCGACTTCTCGATCACCGGTACCGTTTTTAGTCCGAAGAAAAATCGGTAGGTGTAAAACTCGGTGCAAGCTGACCTTCGTTTATGTTGCCGACTACTCTGGCACTCGATGTCGATTACGACACAAATGAACTCGGGCGAGCTGGAAAACACTGCATCCGCACGTAGAAAGACATTGGGCGAAAGTTCATCAACATGGCGTCCGGTCGGATTTTCAGCCAGAAGTATACGTCACGTGAAACCTCCCTATAGAAAGTGTTCTCGCGCAAACAAAGCGCCCGTTTTGGCTGCACTCTGTGTAAGCGGAATATACGAATTCTGTTGTGTGTATGTTCATGCAGCCGGAAGTTAGTCAGCGCCAATGGGCGTCTCGTGTCTCAGCTGTAGATGAGCAAGGTGGTCATTTTGGCCAGTTGGTTCATGGTCCTAAAAAAGGTATAAAAGCACCGAAAACAACAAGGACGAAAACGAAATAAGACAAACGCATTGCTCCTTGTATTTGTCTCACTTAAAGATGAATAAAAAATAAAAATGTATTCGTTTGTGTGTGCGCGAAGGTGTTGCGGGGTCAATAAGTGGGCTGCGTTTGGACAGAGGCGATCCAGAAATTTGTAAGAATTTCGTAACGACCCTATTTTTGACCCACTAATTTTCCGCCCTTAAGGATTTGAATATTAAGTTTACTATGTTGGCGATAACCCGAGTCGTACATCGAGACACGCAATATCTTCAAGAACGTTCGTGTTTAGAGCCGTACAGTTCGACCGTTGCACAAAACAAAGAAAGCAGACGACAAGTTCGTTCCGATGAAATGTCCTACACAGCTACACGATGGCCCCTCGGAGTTGTTCCCTCGACATAAACGTGCCGATTTGTGTGACCGGGTGCGAAAAACCACTGCTGTCAAGTGGATCGTATTCTGAACACAGATTGCGTTCTATCAGCTGAATCTCACGAAAAAGCCGACACGTTCCAGTGACACTTATCCTATAGTCTTCTATAGGTGCTCTGCAGCAGATGTACATAAGCTCCGCCATTACCCAACTTCAATATCTGTTTCCTCTCATTGCACTTACTTCACTCCTTATGACCACAGCGTGGAAGGTAATTGCCATTTTAGATTCCACTGTGTCCTTCTCCCTGCACCTGTAGGTAGTTTCTCAACACCCGCTTCACTGGCTCGCCATTTGGGTAAGACAAGAAGAAGATCAGCAATGGCGGCTATAATCTGGCGCGCGTGCAAGGCGTTTATACGCATAAATTAAAGCCATATGCGTATGAAGCGCATAAGCCCAGGAAGCCCATTTGCATATGCGACCTAGACGTGTCAAGGTGTCAGGTGACATTATGCCGCCACGTGAGCTCACAACTTCGTGAGACACCGTCACGCCGCGTGACACGCTGACCACATTGACGCCATGACTTTCCCATGACGCCGTGACGTCACGTGACGTTGTGATCTCACGTGACGCCATGACGTGACGTCACACTCACGCATAGTATGTGAAGCAGCTCATTCGCAACGCACTTCGTGCTCCCCTGTCTTTGTGAGCATGATTAAGCTAATTGTTAGTGATATTACTATCCAAAGGCTACACCTTGCTGGCTTGTATATTCAACGAATATTACCTCTGGAAATAAAAACAAAACAATAAAGATATGTGGCGAATTGCTAGGTGACTGTGTTGGATGCGTGAAAAGGTATTGCATCACAAACGTTTGGCGGTACTCTGAGATTCCAGGCACCAGACGCCTATACGTTCACGGCGCTCTTCACGAGACGCGTACCATATGTACACACTTGATAGCTGCTCTAGACGCAGAGATACCACGGCTAATCGCGCCGATAAACCTTGCGATCTTACAAAGCCTTCCATACTGAGTACTTTCGCGTAGAATGAACATTTATCACTGGAAGCGTTATCCGCGCTCGCAAGGCGGTTTTGCGCGTTGCAGATAGATCCAGTACTTGGATGACACATCTGATGTCATCAAATGCGCGAAAACTGAAAAATCCGGGATCGCTTAGTTCGCGCTCAGACAGTGTCGCGCTCTGTACGCTTGACTGCGTTGTGGCGAGAACTGAAGCGAGTCACCGGCTACATCTGTGCTTCGTATGAAGCGTGGTAATCCAATTCAAGAAATCTTCTTGGCACGCGATATAAGAAGCAGGGATGTCCTGGTGTCTCGCTGCCGCAACGCAGTCAACGCAGTCAAACGCAACTGTGTGAACCGGCTTTATACAACGCGTTCGCAACCGCTTTGCGAACGCGGATCCGCTTCCAGTGTGAATGCGCCATTAGTGCGGAAACGTGGTCGAGCTCCTGTTCGCCTACCTCACTCCTCCTCGCCTAGCCCTCTGGTCACATGGCATCCCGTTAAGCTATCAGCGTCGAGCACATCACTCCTCCTCTCCCACCCATCAACCAATCAGTCATCGAGTCTCGCGGCCATGCTTTTATCTGGGCTTCACAAAATGCCGAACACCTAACCAAAAATTGTTTCACGTTTAAAAAATAAAAGACTAGTTTGGCGGCGCAAGCTTCTGCACAGTACTTGCGGAAAGCGATTGGCAGTATGTCTCCGCAAACACCAATCTCCAGTGTTGGGGGAAAGAGATTAGCCAATATTGTCACGGATGACACACGACAAGGCAGGAGTGAAATAAAGAAACTAATGGTTTAATGTGGCCAACTTGTGCCAAACAAAATCAACAACGAGCGTCAAGACAATAGGGAAAGCGGGCGTTGATTTGGCGGCATAACAGCAAGTGATAGCGGGACTGACTCGACAAGGTCCCGCGAAGCTCCTTATCTAGTGTGCGTCACCATCTCGAATATTCGGCCCTGAAGGTTGGAGCGTCGCACATTTGGGGCGAGAATGAACAGGCACTTTCGAGAACGAGAAAGCAGGACAAAATGATAAAAGTTACATCCCGAGTGAGAATAAACTCGAATCTTCTAGAAATGCGCGGCCGAGCGTTGCTTGCTCGGCCCTCCCCGCGGCAATATCTCTCCACAGACACCAATCACAGGTGGTTGAGGAACCATATTGGCAATTCCTCCAGGCACCTTTGATTGACTTCATGAGAGCTCTGCTTAAAAGTAGACGCACAGGTATTTTGTAGGATGTTCAGCAATAAATGATGCAACTCGCGTGTTTTTTTTTCTTAGCGCCTTATTGTAATCAATAATGGTTACTACTACCGCGAACCCAGCTGGCGTTTTTTATTTGTGAAGCATCCTACAATCTTCTCTCGTCAAGCCTGCCTGGGTCGCTGACTTCTGCGGGTCATTAGAAGGATTCGTGTGTCCTTAGCCTCATTTCTGCGGATTGTAACGGGAGAGTAAAACCTGGCTCGCTCGGCTTTGCAATTTTTTTCTTCTCTGCCTTGTTGGAGGGCTTCCGACAGAATGGTGGCCCGCGTCTTTTTCTGTCTGGCTTTGGCCGTCTGGCGCTCTGTTAGTGCGCAGTCGTGTTCGATCGGGGCTTAGACCCTAAGCCCGCTGGCTCAGCGCTGAAGAAAGACCTATTGCCTAACCTCGCCCATGATGGGGCCATCGATAAGGCTGCTCTTTAAATAAATAAATAAATAAAAGGAACAGAGAACAGGGCTAAAACTAAATGTGGATATCGAAACCCGGGACATCGTTTAATTTTTATTTTTGTCTTTGATTTTGAAGTGCGACGACATTGTTGCAGCAACTTGCGAGTGATTTCGTCATTGGAAAATGTTTTCCTGCAATATTGATGGCAGCAATTTAGTCTCTCGGTGACATCTATAATGGTATACTAAAACCATGAGACATGGGGAGCAAGAGAGATGACACGACAAAGAAATCTCAAACAAAGCTGAACATTACAGGTCGGTACATTCTGTTTCGATCTTTAATGGGCCCGTTATATTTATCTCGTTTTGTATATCTGTTTCCTTTTTTTCTTGATGTATGTATCCCCACATGCATACCGGCCTACAAACATGTGCACTTACTCACGTACGTTTGTAAATTTTGATGTTGTAGTGGACCGAAGATGTATATAAGCTATACATTCACATAGGTGATAATACATGCATAATACATATACACATACACACATAGATACATACATACATACATACATACATACATACATACATACATACATACATACATACATACATACATACATACATACATACATACATACATACATACATACATACATACATACATACATACATACATACATACATACATACATACATACATACATACATACATACATACATACATACATACATACATACATACATACATACATACATACATACATACATACATACATACATACATACAAAGAAAGAAAGAAAGAAAGAAAGAAAGAAAGAAAGAAAGAAAGAAAGGAAGTTGGTATAACCAACTTTGATATGATCATGATTGCGCAGGCTTTGCGTATTCGAGAACTCTAAGGGCGTATAACCGGCTTTTACCCTCTCCCTCGTGAGCTTTCCTTTCCCATCCCGTTTGGGAAGTTTTTTGTTTCTCGAACCTCGAGAAACCGTTCGGCGCGAGAGAGCTTGCTTCGCCTGCACTCGATCGGTACGGATTTGGCGTTTGGCGACGTCGCGCGGCTTTTTTGGCTTTCCGGTCCACGATGCTCTTGGCTCGTATCCGGACACTCTCCACCAGAGTGTGTTTAGAAAGCGCTTCCCTACAGGATACATCTACAGGGCGTCTCAAATAGTCGCCAGGATCTTTAAATCGACCGCAAAAATCTGTTTCTTAACCTATCGCGCTATACTTTTGTGCAGCGTTGCCCACAGATGGAACATTTTATCTATGAAATCTGCAAAGAAAAAACTTAACTGGGAAAAAGTAAAAAAAAAGCCTTAACTCCTATGGAAACGTGGCGAAGCCACAGGTCTTCAAACAATTGGGAGCTCTATTGTTTCAAGGCCGGTGGCTTCGCTGCGTTTTATTGGCCCAGCCGTGTACGTAGCTATTCCCCGCAGTACATACATGCATGCCTTCTAGAGCATCTTGGTTTAAAACAGCGCGACAAGTACAAAGTAAAGACGAGACAGACGACAGCGCTGACTATCAACTGAAAGTTTATTTCCACCGCTCCCAGTATACTGGGTGAAACAAGGAGACGGCAGGCTCTTTAAATCGACCGGAAAATTCGGTTTCTTAACCTATCGCGCTACGACTTTGTGGAGCGTTGCCCACAGATGGTGCATTTTTTTTTGTAAAATTTGAAAAGAACTAACTTGCCTGAGGAAAAAGTAAAGAAAGAAAGAAAAGGCTTAGCTCCTATGGAAACGCAGCCTCGCCACCGGTCTGCAAGCAACACGGCGCCGTTTCGCACGGGAGACAAGAGATGGCGCAAGCGGTCGCGACGCCAACTGCCGCCAACGAACGAGCAGACGACGCCGAGAGCTGCGTGTTTAGCAGACAAGGAACTGCAGTTCCTTGTTGTTACCGCGCCTGTTTTTGTTTCTGTGACTGTCGCCACCTGCGGAACGCGAGCCGCTTTTGAGTCGAAAGGATCGTCTGCTAAAGTGCCGGCTCTCGGCGCCGTATGCTCGTTCGTTGGCGGCGTTCGTTGCGCCATCTCTTGTCTCCCGTGCGAAACGGCGCCGTGTTGTTTTCAGACCGGTGTCGTCGCTGCGTTTCCATAGGAGCTAAGCCTTTTTCTTTCTTTACTTTTTCCTCAGGCAAGTTCGTTCTTTGCAAATTTTACAAAAAAAAATGCACCATCTGTGGGCAACGCTGCACAAAGTCGTAGCGCGATAGGTTAAGAAACCGAATTTTCCGGTCGATTTAAAGAGCCTGCCGTCTCCTTGTTTCACCCAGTATAACACTTGCTTAACACCCAAATAAACAGAGTGCGAAAGAAAAGACGCAAAATGCATGCAGTCTCAACAGCCTATTAGTCAGATTAAACAGTGCTGTGTCATAGTCGGTCCCTAACATGCACCAGTAAGGAAGCAAATTCCTTACCGGACAGACCAGCGGAGGCCGTGCTGACAGATTTCTTTTTTTGGTTTGTTTATTTCGTAAGCTTATATTATCTCTCGAGTCAGTTTGTCACCATTACTTTTGAGTATTTTGCTTAGTTGGTAGTCCGGGGTGGATCCACAGTCACGGCAGTGAATTCTCAGACCTCCGGAGATTTGTCTTGTTACATATTCTACTAATGTTCCCTTAATCGGTCATTAATGCACCGTCCGGTTTGTCCGACATTGAGCGTGTCACATGACAGAGGAATAGATTACACGACGCATTCCTCTCAGTCAACGAAAGGCTGTAGGTACATTTATGTGCAATGTTTCCTCTCCTCCCCAATCTTGTTCACCTTCCTGCAAAGGGCAGACAAACTCTTTGGAGCAGAAGAAACGACTCGAACTTCCGCTCTTTTTCCTATTCTCTTTAAATTGTGGGAAATGTTGTGCAAGGGGAATGACGGACACTTTTTTTTTGCTACGGGTTCTTGGGCATTCGTCACTTGTTGGTCGCTTTTTCAAGGTTTTCAGCGATTTTTTGGCCACTGAAGTTAGAATCTCCTGTGGGTAGCCGGCATTCGCAAGTCTGTCTACTTGTTTTGAGATGCTATTCGACATGCGGTGGTGACACGATTTAGAAAGGGCAGAATTAGATTAGTGTCATGATGTAGGCGAGTTGGTTCATGGTAGACGGAAATAAACAGCGCGCAAAAATAGACAAGGACGAAAGAAAGGTGCGAGCGACACAAGCGCTGAACTCACAACTAAACATTTATTGAAAAAACACCAGAATTAGAGCATGAATTCACAATCCCTAGCTCTCTTCACAGTTTTGGAATTTTTGGAATGCGCTGAGCCGAACGAGGGGATCGTTTTGTTACTTCCGGGCCCAAAGGACCAGCAAACATGCCCGGCTGACAAATACGGGCCTAGGTCTAAAATCTGATGAAATTGTCGACTGTCAATTCGTGTGTCAATTACAATGGTGCTAGAGAGTCTAAAAAAATGCCCAAAATGCGAGGTAATTCGGATTCAAATTCCAGTTGCCCGCAGCTAGAGTGCCTTCATACACACGCGCGCTTTTGCTTGAGTGGTGACATCTCAGCTATTTTCCCGCCCAATCGTTTTTTTATGAATTTTGAAGCGCGCGCAATCTGGTGTCACTCAGCTCGAGCGCGTAGCTTTGGGTAATGCATAGACGCCATTTCACCGCCCAAGTCGCGCACCGAGTGCGCGAGAGCGCCACGCGCTGGCGCAATCAGTGCCATGGATGTCTTCACCCTGAGACAGACAGACATGTAGGCACCCTACGCGCAGCTTCTGGAAACGAAATAATCGTCTACAAATCTAAAAACGTTTCCTCCTTTGTTTCTTAGAGTTTTCAGATTTGTAGACAATTATTTAGTTTCTTGTATACTCATCAACCAATAAGCCCAAACATACCTTCTTGAGTGTACAAGCACGCCCTCAATCAAGCGCGTACAAAAACACGTTCCAGACACCACAATCATCATCCCTCTTTCCCAACGGTGAGGAAGATGGTCATGACGCTGGTCCGGCATCGTCGCATCCGCGTCTTCCCCAAACACTGCTCCGCGTCAAACAACCCGAATACGCGTCGATGATGAGCTCGTGTTTGGAGGTCGCGGAGGACCGTAGGATTTGTAGTCGCGGAAGAACGTATTCAAGCCGATTGGGGAGGGAACACATGCAGGAACTCGCCGACTAGTGTGCCTGGAGTGAAGAGTGTTTGCAACTTTTTCGATCGGGTGCCACGCGTGACTCGGGGGACACGTTTGTAATACAAGATTCCCTAGAATCCCAATTCCCGCCGCCTGCTATCCTCGACACCACGAAGAAAGGTACGCATGCGCACAAACACCCAACTTGCGCAGGAAAGTGTCCGTCATAATGCTGCAAACGCTCTCCGTGGTTTGAGCTGCTTCCTCGCATAAATTTGGGCTCTCTGCCGATGACCACGGGAGAAGCGACGACTCGAGGAGAGCGGCGGAGGGGATTGGGGATTTTAGGGAATAAAGTCGCGTAATTAGGCGGCCCAAGGAGATTTCACGCGAGTCATCACTTGCGGCCGGTTTCCCGGGGGACTTAAGAGAAATATTTGGGGAGCGGTTTTTTGTGTCGCTTCTTATGTGAGTATCTGTTTGGTTTTGTTCGTTTTCAATTATAACTTATAAGCGGCCCCCCTCTATAGATAAGCTCTTTTCGAATCGGTCTTGGATTAAACCGCGCGCTAAGTGAAACGCAGACACTTTTCACTAAGAACATTACTTTCTGGACAAGAGCGAAAAAGGTTCCCGGTTCTTTGCCACGTCCGCGTATACGAACTGCGGCGGCACCTGAGGCGCTGCAAACTCTGCCCTGCTGTACGCGGACGACACGCAGTCACTTTGCGCACTAACCGTACAGCGTCATGTTACGCCGCGGTGTCAGGGGATGTCGTGGTGTCACGTGACCTATTAGTGTCACGTTTCGTGGCATCAAGATGGCGAGTCATGGTGTCACTATCGTGACAGCGTCACGTTAAGACAGTTTACGCTGAAATTCCTCACTACGCTTAGCGGATAACCTTTTGCCGCTAAATTCAGCGAAGAAACCTGTCAGCCGCGACGATCCTACGGGAAAATGGCAAAGGATATGCTGTGGACGGATGCCGCTGAACCCTTTAAATCGGGCGGCGACTTGCGACAACTAAAAAATGTTTTAATGTTTTTTTGTTTTGTTTTTTATTTATTTTTTCACTTACATTGCCGCCGCCATGCGGCTTTTGAGCGAACTACTATAAAGAAAAACATGCGTTGCTCCACCTGTCGCGAACGTATTTGAAAAATAAATATATGGGTTGAATATTGGCCACGCGGACTTCAGAACATCATGGCCGACGTTTTGGGACGTTCCTTGTAATAAAACGCATTAGTGAAAATATCAAAATGCCATCTGATTTGCGTTCTATCTTACTCGGGTAATTACAGTCCTCGAGAACATTACGCTTTTTGGCTAGAAAAAAGGAAATTGATAATTTTGTGAATGTGACCAGTGGGATCCAATGCAAAGAAACTGTTGAGCCCTGAATGAAAGCCAAATACGCGCCCAAAATTTCAATTAATGCGTATCGATATTTTATGACTTTCATCTAAAGTATTCCCGGGGAGCATTGTGGCGTTTGTTGCTGTTCAGTCGTTGTTGGAACTCCGAAAGGCGTTGCTGTCCAAGAAGGTTGGGGTGCTATGCTTGAAAGATGTAGATACATTAAATGTCGGGTCGCATTTTTTAACTATAACTAGGATTCCGTGTTTTCGAAGTTTATTTCCCGTGAAACTCGGAGTGTATTTTTTCAGAGTTCATTTTTCGCTGAAGATTCGGGGTTGATCAAAATTTATTTCGTTAGATTTTGATTTTTTTTGAAATTCGGAGTTTATTTAGCCCTGTTCCCAATATTTAAAAATTAAAAAAATATACAGTGACGTTTGGATATTATGACCCGTTGTCCTGAGGAAATCTTGGCTGGCTAAAAGGCAAATTTTTTTGTCAATAGTTCGAGATTTTGAAGGAAACTTAAAAGGGCGTTTTCTCAGGACAACTGACTCCTTCTGCTCAAATAAAGTATATTGGTAAAACAGCGCCTTTTTTTTCTTCTTTTTATTGTGTCGTTTTGACCTCTGGAATGCGAAATTTTTCGGATATATTCGAATTGACGAAAAACATACCGGCAAGTGTTTTTCGGATTTTTGGGGAATACTCCAAAAACACGGAACCCTAATTATAACAAACCGGCTCAGCATTTCTAATCGTACAAAAACAACGTAAAAAATGCCAAAACGCTATAAATGTATTAATTATCGCGTCATTATTATCGGTTTCGATTAGTAGGATCGCCGAGTTCTCGGGATGATGTTCACGGATCAGGGAGGGCAAATATTGCGTCAGTCAGATGGCACCCAAAGGTTGTGATGCGGCACATGTGCGCTCCATGTGCTGGTATGTGAGCATAGTACGGATCCTCCACCACGTCAAATTTTCTTCAGCCCACGTAGCGCTCCCTTGTCTGGAACGTCTTTGCAGGGGTACTTTTCTCGGCAACCCAAATGAAAACCATTGGAAGTAATGCGATAATACAGGGCTTCCACTGACTTCACGTTATCGTTCATTGTGGTGGTCTTGTTGCAGTGCGCGTACCTTCTACAGTAGATCGCACCATATAGTTATTATAAAGTGCGTTAGAGGTTTAAATGGC
>JAZHYW010066073.1:0-25611 GCA_037355805.1 Ixodes ricinus
CTTTAAATCGACCGAAAATCGGTTTTCTACCTATCGGTCGCGCCATGACTGTAGCTAGTCCACAGATGGCGCATTTTTTGCAAAATTTGAAAAGAACTAACTTGCCTGAGGAAAAAGTAAAGAAGAAAAAGGCTTAGCTCCTATGGCAACGCAGCGACGCTCACCGGTCTTCAAGCAACACGGCGCCGTTTCGCACGGGAGACAAGAGATGGCGCAACGGCCAACTGCCGCCAACGAACGAGCATGACGGCGCCGAGAGCCGGCGTTTAGCAGACAAGGAACTGCAGTTCCTACGTTGCTAGCGCCCGTTTCCTGAGACTGTCGATGCCTGCGGAACGCGAGCGGTCTTGAGTCGAAAGGATCGTCTGCTAAGCCAGCGCCGGCTTCGGCGCCGTATGCTCGTTCGTTGGCGGCGTCGTCGCGCCACCTCTCTTGTCTCCCGTGCGAAACTGGCGCTGCGTTGTTTGAAGACCGGTGGCGTCAGCTGCGTTTCCATAGGAGCTAAGCCTTTTTCTTTCTTTACTTTTTCTCAGGTAAGTTCACGCGTCGATGATGAGCTCGTGTTTGGAGGTCGCGGAGGACCGTAGGATTTGTAGTCGCGGAAGAACGTATTCAAGCCGATTGGGAGGGAACACATGCAGGAACTCGCCGACTAGTGTGCCTGAAGTGAAGAGTGTTTGCAACTTTTTCGATCGGGTGCCACGCGTGAACTCGGGGGACACGTTTGTAATACAAGATTCTCTTTAGAAATCCCCAATTCCCGCCGCCTGCCATCCTCGACACCACGAAGAAAGGTGCGCATGCGCACAAACACCTTCAACTTGCGCAGGAAAGGTCCGTGACTAATGCTGCAAACGCTCTCCGTGGTTTGAGCTGCGTCCTCGCATAAATTTGGGCTCTCTGCCGATGACCACGGGAGAAGCGACGACTCGAGGAGAGCGGCGGAGGGGATTGGGACGGAGGTGGGAATAAAGTCGTGCAATTAGGCGGCCCAAGGAGATTTCACGCGAGTCATCACTTGCGGCCGGTTTCCCGGGGGATTCTGTTAAGAGAAATATTTGGGGAGCGGTTTTTTGTGTCGCTTCTCTATGTGAGAGTATCTGTTTGGTTTTGTTCGTTTTCAATTATAAGCTATAAGCGGGCCCTCTCTCTATAGATAAGCTCTCTTTCGAATCGGTCTCGGATTAAACCGCGCGCCAAGGGAAACGCAGACACTTTTCACTAAGGACATTACTTTCTGGACAAGAGCGGAGCGTGCCGTTCCCGGTTCTTTGCCGCGTCCGCGCATAGGAACTGCGGCGGCAGCCTCGAGGCGCTGCAAACTCTGCCCTGCTGTACGCGGACGACACGCAGTCACTCTGCGCACTAACCGTACAGCGTCATGTTACGCCGCGGTGTCAGGGGATGTCGTGGTGTCACGTGACCTATTAGTGTCACGTTTCGTGGCATCAAGATGGGCGAGTCACGGTGTCACTATCGTGACAGCGTCGCGTTAAGAGAGTTTACGCTAAAATTCCTCACTACGCTTAGCGGATAACCTCGGGCCGCTAACTTCAGGGAGCGACACGTCCGTCAGCCGCGACGATCCCATGGGAAACCGGTCAAAGGATATGCTGTGGACGGATGCCGCTGAACGCTTTAAATCAGGCGGCGACTTGCGACAAACTAGAAATGTTTTCTAATGTTTTTTGTTTGTTCGTTTTCTATTTATTTTTCCGCCGAGATTGCTCGCCGCCATGCGGCTTTCGAGCCGAACTACTATAAAGAAAGACAGGCGTTGCCCCACGCTGTCGCGAACTTATTTGAAAAAATATTATATGGGGTGAATACCGCTGGCCACGCGGACTTTTCAACTTCGAATACTCACTACTTCACTACTTTTCAACTTCTTGAAGCATCATGGCTAACGTTTTTGGGACGTTCCATGTAATAAAACGTATTAGTGAAAATATCCAAATTCCGTCTGGATTTGCGTTCTATCTACTCGGGTAATTACAGTCCTCGAGAACATTACGATTTTTGGCTAGAAAAAGGGAAATTGATAATTTTGTGAATGTGACCTAGTGGATCCAATGCAAAGAAACTGTTGAGCCCTGGAATGAAAGCCAAATACGCGCCCAAAATTTCAATTAATGCGTATTGATATTTTATGACTTTCATCTAAAGTATTCCTGGGGAGCATTGTGGTGTTTGTTGTTGTTCAGTCGTTGTTGGAACTCCGAAAGGCGTTGCTGTCCAAGAAGGTTAGTGCTATGCTTGAAAGGTGTAGATACATCAAATGTGTTTTCGAAGTTTATTTCCCATGAAACTCGGAGTCAGTGTTTCAGAGTTCATTTTTCGCTGAAGATTCGGGGTTGATCAAAATTTATTTCGTTATCGGAATGATGTCTCACAGATCAGGGAGGGCAAATATGGCGTCTCCAGTCGGAGATGGTACCCAAATTGTGATGCGGCACATGTGCACGCTCCCATGTGCTGGTATGTGAGCATAGTACGGATCCTGCCGCCACGTCAGACTTTCTTCAGCCCACGTAGCGCTCCCTTGTCTGCAGAACGCGTTTGCAGGGTTGCTTCTCGGCAGCCCAAGTGAAGACCATGTGGAAGTAATGCGATAATACAGGGCTTCACTGGCTTCCACTGCAGTGCGCGTTTTCCTTCCCCGGTGAGATCGCACCATATAGTTATTATACAGTGCGTTAGAGGGTGTTAATGGCGCTGGTGTGCGGTCTCATATTGAAGCAGACAGCAACCCGTTTGAAATTTACTCTGGTAATGCATTTTTATGAAAAGAAGTGAGCATATTTTTTCCATGATGTACAGAGGGAACAGTTCGCCGCGAAACAGTCACTCCGAGTCACACACACAAAAGAGACGAGACACCTACGCAGCGCTGACTGACAACTCCCAGGTATACAGTATTTACACTTTTTTCTCTTCTTCTGTTGTATCATTAGCTGGGGCAGTTACTCTTCTCCTGCGCTTGGATTGTAAGAGCAATTATCGCGAATACTTCTGTACGTACAAGGTAGCTTGAAAAGTGTTCAGTCACGCAGACGAAAATATTCGTCGGTTACTGCGTTTTTCTTTCAAATTCGTGGCATTAAAGGGATGGTAGAATGACTTCCAGAGGATTTTTGTGCGACACATGGGACAAACACAGCGAGTAGACACGGACAAGCGCAACTTTCACTCCGCTTGTCCGGTGTCTACTCGCTTGTGTTTGTCCCTTGCGTTGACATAAACCTCAGTCTCAGCATGAACCAACTAAGTTGTGCCAAGCTAATGGAAAGTGACTTTGTATATGTATTTCTGCTATACTGTCCGACACTGTTGGCGCGAACATGGCATCGGCGCTTTGTGCAGGGGGTTTACGTGCGAAAGCAATGAAGAGCATCTAAAACATCAAGAGAGACGTCAAAACTACGCACTAACACTGAATAAGTACCTATCTGTGCATGCGGACGACAAAAATAAAGAAGCAAAGTCAAGTAATGAGTGCTGTTTGCAGCATACACAGATTCGTTTTATTGACTCTGCTGCTCATGTATGGAGTGGAAAGGTAAGTTTGTTCTAGCATTAAAAACTGATACCTCCAGCTACAAAAGCTTTAAATTCGGGAAAAGCAAAAAAAAAACTCTTACCGCCCGATATATTTAGCACAATATTAATAAACAAAACTTTTATAGGTGCGCTGAGCTTACTTTTTCAGTTTTACGAGTTTTGACTGTTCATAAATGGGGGTCATTTTAGTGTCATACAAATATCGCATGATACTCAATATTAGCTTACCTGATGTTGGCTCCTCGAACAAGTCCTACCGCTCTTTTCGATTGTAATTCTTGCTTAGATTCGCCGCTTGCCTTTACACACTTGCCGTGGAACGTAGGACTGAACTAAGCTTACTTACTATTAGCTACGACCCAATTAACAAAGGTAATTCCTGTTATTGCTTGGCTAAGAGACAAAGTGCTCAGGCGATTTTCCCATAGGAATGCACAGGAGCACCGCAAAAGTGGACTGGTTGCTGTCTGTCAATTCGGTCCGAAAGTCCATAGACACTAGCACCAGTTTAAACTCTAGCGTACATTATAACTTTTTCTCCACCACCACTTTATTTTTCTTGGCGAGGAGCAAGTAGGATGACTGTAGAAGGATCACCAGCACAAGCCACAACGTCACGTAGGCTGTGTGTAAATTATTTACAGAAACCTTGGGAACTCTACGCCGTGTTTTATAATTAGTGATATCTAGAGTAAAAACCAAGAAACCTCAAAGTTTTCTGTCGGAGCCTTTATTATGCCCTTGTTACGAGGGTACCCTTGCAAGTGGTACTCAGGCGTTTTCTTGACAGTCTCGATCTACGTGAAAATTTGCTAAACACACCAACAAACATCACTGAAAGTGGTAATCTAAATGTTGAGCAAAAAAGAAAAACAAATCGCGAAGTTATTGAATTTACGATATTGGTCTTCACCAGTGCTTTTCAAAGCGAAAAGTCTCTACTGGGAAGGAAAGACGAAGCTGACTCTTTGGACTATAGACTTTGTTCCCAACCTCACTACAAGGAGTTTCATGGAGTCAAATGAATGCTATGAAAGCTGGCTTCAGCACCCGAGCAGCAGCACGAAACAAATGCTCGACATAATTATTTTGTTTACTGTCCGCTCGACATGCAAGTCCAGCCATCCCACTGACGCCACGCCACTGAAAAGCGCGGGTATATTTAGAATGTTGGTTTTATCATCATTCGTACTTGCCGATTTCACAAGAAGTATTCTGAATTTCGCGATAGGAAGTAGCATACCTCAAGAGAGCAAAGGCCGGTGATTCCAAAGATATAGTTAGTCGAATTGGCACAAAAAATCGCCGAAGCACTCCTTTAACCGCAGTTAAGTCACCTTAACTGCGGTGTGGTGACTGCGGCTACACCACAGTCACTCACACTACACTCTCGTTCAGCTATTTCAGAAGTGAAGAGTGCCGCTTGCACGGCTTCGATGTGTGCTCCAAGATCCGTAAGCGCACGTGCGCCCATAGACTTTGACTGCATAAAGAATGAGAACGTTTTCAAGAACTGTAGTGTGGTGACTTTGGCCAAGCGTAACTGCAGTTAAGTGAGCTATTATACTTATGTCACCCTAGAATGACAATGCGATGAAAACAAGGGTAAAGAAAGAATGATTTTCTTTGTTTAAAAATTAGGGAAATAAGATTTAACTGCTTGGAATCAAATTTATTTGATTTAAATCGCATTAATTAGATAAAAATATATCTTGCAAGAAAAATGAGATTATTTATCCCTAGACGTATTTTTAAACCCTCAGATTGGTTCATCAATGCGTCCAATCGCTGAAAATAATCAGGAAGAAATCAGTACTCTAAATAAATCTAATTAACATTTTTTTTACATAAACTACGTTATATTTAAGCAAATGCAGTTTGATTTTTGTGTGCGTCAAAAAGCTTTATTTGATTTGTTTCGTTTTTCATGTTCTTCTTTCCTTAACATATGGCATGATTCTTCTTGTATTTGTTTCTTCCTTTGATTTTGAGATTTTCTTACATTGGGACATAACGTGGCTGACGAATGAAGTGAAAGGTAGAACGAGAGCTCGATCAACACTTCGATTCGCCCAGAGGAGCACTTTTCACTCAATTGCAGCTTGGCAAAACTATTTCTTGCTTTATGATAATTTGATTTAAATTCATAATAAATGCACATAGAAAGCATCAAAGCACAAAAGTACTGTAAATAAATATATCTGGAGATCATTTGAGCGGAAAGGTTTGATCTAAATCATCACTGAAAAACCGGTGTGACCTAAATCGCGATTTCAAACATGATTGAAATCTAGACTGAAAAGCTTTTCGACATTTTTCTACCACCCCGGTGGAAAGTACGAGCTCGTTGAACCATTAAAACGTCAACCTTCGCCCCTGATCATGCTTCCACTTATGCCCAGCTGCGGAAGAACTTGGTCACGTGATGAACCTCAGCCAATGACGGCACGCTCTTTAGCTGCATCGTCATCACTCGTCCACAGTGCGGTTGTTATCGCAACATACAACAACAATCCTGTGCGCTATCGATGCTGCCCTTTGGTTGGCGTGACCACTCGCTTGCTTTCAATGCACGAAAGACGCCTCTCTGGAACACTTGCTTGTTCTATTCTGCCTGCTTTTGTTTGGCCACAATCCCAGTGGCGCCATCTATTGGGCGGCCCCGGCACACTTCCGGTTTACGTATATTTTCGAACGTTTCACTCATAATTTTTTATCATAAGAGTGACTTAAGTCTGTCAGTGCTATGAGTGTCCATTCCCAGAAGATAGCGTGCATGTTTGATTTCGCACATACTGCAAAACACGCCGTCTAGTTCAGAAAGGGAAGAGGTTGCGCCACCACGTTTCAACTCACGCCAAAAAAGAAGCAATGGCAGAAGGATGTTGTTTTGCGCCACGTTGTTCTATGTTGTTCCTTATTTGATTTTTTCCCCGAGGGTTTAGGATACGATTACGCATTCGAAACATCGTGATATTCCTTTGAATGCACATAGCTGCCGCGGTAACTTCCCGATGCCACGACCCATTCCAGAGTTACAGCGGTCGCGGAAGTGACTGTCACCCCGCGTTTCCTTCTCTCTCTTTATGTCCCAAGGTTGTCGACCTTTACCAGGCGCCACGTTACGTGAAATGACGACAGTCGTTCATCACCGGGACATCCCGCGCGACGCGGTGTCCTTGCGAATCCGCGCCGAAGAATCATTGCCGGCCATTTATAACTGGGGAGCGCGGAAAGCCACATGTAGCCCTGCGGAGCGTTGCCTCTCTCTCTCTCTCTCTTCTTTCATACGCCGCCCTGTCCTAAGTTGGACCGCAGAGGGCGTCATATACGTCCGTTTCACTCTAAGCCCAATCACGCAGCGTCCTTGGCCGTTTGCTGTCACCGACTGGACCAATCACGGGCAGAGAATGATCGGGATCATTACCTGAGCGTGATTGGTATGCGGAGCGCAAGTTCGTCTGCTTCTTTGCAGGAGTTTTGCGACGTCAGAACGATACCGAGTTTGATTGCTGAATGAGGATAGGGGTAGACCTCAAGGCAGCATGCTTTGAGTTCTACCCACTATCCTTCAATCAGAGCCAATCAGAGCTTGGTGTTCTGACGTCACCCAAACTCCCGCAAAAAAGAAAAGCAGACGAACTTGCGTTCCGTATAGTCGCTGATAGCAAACGCACTAAAGGCGACGAGCGGCATGACGATGCACGCACCTTGCGGCTAAGCTGAGAACTATAAACCCATGGGGGACAACGACACGAATCATTTTCTTTTTTTTGACGAAGCATTCGGTAGACGTGGAGCCAAACGCTGAGTGAGCGCTCGGCTGGCGCTCGCATTTCGTCATTGAGGCACCAACCGAACATTAGCCCCCCCTCCCTTCCCGGGTTGCACGCCGACTCGACACTCGTATCCACGTAAATCTCGCGCGCTTGATCGAAGCAGGTCACGAAACGGATCCAAACTACGGGCCTTGTGTCGGCTAAGCATCAAACTCGGAAAAATGAACAAGCTGTACAAAGCGGCCCTAATAGTTAGATCTCTCCACCGATATTTCTTTAAACCCTTATGCTGACGGTACAGTGGGAGCAACGGTTTCGTCACACCAGTCAATCGTCTCTTTTTCATCAACTGACTCCGCTCTCTGTGCGTGGTATGGGCTGGAGTGAGGGCACGCGGCGAAAGACACGGGTTGAACGAGCATACTTCCACCGCACTGTCAGCTAAAGGGTGAATGAAGCGGTGGATATCGCTCGTAGCACCCGCAGCGGTCCATCTCAAGATAAGATGGCGTTCACGCATACACACACATAATCGGAATCCCGGCCGTGTTTTGAAAGTCTCTCTCGACTTTAGTAGTTTCTCGTAATGTTTTGATTTTTATCTTTCCTATTTATTTATTTATTTGGCGGTGGGGAGGGCGGAGGGGGAGGGGTTTGGGAAGGCGTGTGTTGTTGCCGGGCGTGGAAATTCCGGCATACATATGTGTGTGTGTTGTGGAACGCATAGCAACGAGCTCCTCTCGCTGGCTCAAGCTAGGAAGAAAAAACAAATGGGTTTGGATATACGGCGCGCCCGTCATCACCCCGTCCATCTCGCTATTCATTTATCTAGTCGCTAAGATGTGATTGCGCGCCAAACAAATAGTGCGGGTACACACAAAACAAATTATGTTACTGCTCGCGTGTGAAAAATGAAGCCTTTCTCGTTGATGAACCGCGATGTTTCTAAGGCGGGCTGTATCTCCATTTAACATTTGTCCTTACTCGCCTTTTTTTTCTTCTGACGTATTTCCCGACTTTGCGCTTCGTGACGGTTTAGTGCGGTGCAAGTTCGTGTGCCGGTAATGGCGTAGCGTGTTTCTGTCGCAGTGTTATGAATTATTTGTTTTCCTGCTACGGCTGAGGTGCTGTGCATTGTCAGGCCTGGTTCAGACACTTGCGTTTGAGTGCGTTTGACTGCGTTGCGGCGAGAACCGAAAGCGAGTCACCGCGCACATCTGAGCTTCGTGTGAAGCGTGGAATCCAATTCAAGGAATCTTCTTGGCACGCGGTATAAGCAGCAGGGATGTCCTGGTGTCTCGCTTCCGCAACGCAGTCAAACGCAGTCAAACGCAACTGTGTGAACCGGGCTTCATACTGTGCTGCGGCGACCTGTTTTTGCCCCACCTGAAATATCGTGCTTGGACCTAATGGGTCACCAAAATCTGATGCAGTCTAATACACCTTTCCCGTAATAAAGTAATTGATTACCATTACTTTTTGGTTGAAATGTATCCAATTAGATTACGTCAAGAAAAAGTAATTAGATTACTTGACTATTGGAAGAAAAATGTAATTAGCAGTTACTTTAAAAAGTAACCCCTACTTTTTCGATTACTTCATATTTTGAAAACGACAGCTTTTTCTGCCGGTTTAAAACGTGTCTTTTATAATGTTCATTATTGAATTGGAATGAGTAAATTAAGAACTAAATATATTCTTAATGCACCATTTTTTGCGCACTACTTTTTAACCTGAAATCCAACAAATCCCCTGGGATCGACGGCATCTCAGTTAATGATTTGCGCAGAAACTACGCAAATAATTAAAACGGTTTTGCTCTCTCCTAAATAGTGTGATATCTAATGGCATCATCCCGTTAAAAATGAAAACTGCGCTGGTCGTTCCGTTGTTCAAGGGTGGAGCGCGAAATAATGTAAACAATTACCGTCCAATTTCGATCTTACCTTGTCTTGCTAAGATATTAGAGAAACATCTGTGGCGTGTCATGACAAGCTTTTTAGATAAACACAATATTCTCTCACCCTATCAGTACGGATTTTTACAAGGCCGAGGTACCCAAATGCTCCTGGAAGATTTTTCTGATGAGGTTAATTTATCTTTTGAACGCAATCAGGTGGCCTGTGCGCTTTTTTGGACGTTAGCAAGGCATTTGATGGGGTTTGCCACCGTATTTTACTGACAAAGCTTTCGATGTTAGGTTTCCGTGGTTCTTTCCTACGCCTGCTGGAGAACTTTCTGCGAGATAGGCGTCAGTGTGTATCTGTTGGACAGTTTCAAAGCGACTTTTCTCTTATCAAAGCTGGTGTCCCACAGGGTTCAATTTTAAGTCCGCTTTTGTTTAATATTTATGTTAATGATCTATATAAAGTTGTGCCGATTTCTTTATTCCAGTATGCCGATGATACTGTCCTGTTAGCCAGAGCGTCTAACTATTTAGAAGCTATCTCTGCTTTGCAATCTGCGGCTATTAAGGCTATGGACTGGTTTGCAGCTAATTTAATTTTAATTAATGCTTCTAAAACTCAACTTATTTGTTTCCACAGTCCTTTAAAAAGGTTTCTCTAACTTGTTCTTTATTGTTGCATACGACAGACTGTTTGCCTTGTGATTGTATACCTGTAAAATATACATCTTCTGTGAAATACCTTGGCGTGTTTTTTGATAGCGACCTTGCTTGGAATTCTCATATTTTGCATGTTTGTAAGAAACTTCGTGCAGTATGTTGTATATTGTATAATATCCGATATTATATGCCTCTTTCGGTACGAAAAGTTGTTGTTCATGCTCTTGTATATAGTGTGCTCCGGTATGGTGTGACTGTTTACGGTCATTGTGCTCTTCGCTGGCAAGATAGAATTAACTGCCTTTTACGTTCTTTGTTAAAAAATATTTCATATGACCTGTGCCTAGAGAAGGATGTCGATGTATTTAAAATATTGGGTTTTCCTAACTTTAGCTCGCTTCTGATACAAACTATTGTTCACAGGCACTATTGGGCTAGCCAATTTAAAACCCCGTACATTCCGTCGCGTTGTCTTAGGCCCAAACACCCTTATTGTATACCTCGATGCTCAACAAAATTTGGAAAACGAATTCGTAAGTATTACGTGCCAGCAATCTTCAACAAACTTCCTTCTGAAATTCATAATATAACAACAAAATACAAGCTTAAAAAAGCCTTGAGAAGTATTAGTTTTTAATATTGTTTAAAGAATGTTATGTTTTGTTTGTGTTTCATTTTTTTGTTGACTATATCTGTGCGGTTTTGTTTCACTGACTGCCAGGCGCTGCCAGACAAGCCCGATGTGGCTTTGGCAGGCCTGATACTTTGTACCTTTTTTCTTTTCAAGCAATAAAATTATTATTATTATTATTATTATTATTTACTCCTCCCGTCGGAGACTTAACTCGAGGATTCCTTGGCAGCAAACTAGCACAAAGGGTGCAATTATGAAAAGGTGAGGGAAAGTAGTAGGGGCGGTTAACAGTAATTTTAGTTCTTCCAAATGTAATCAAATTACTATTGCGAGTACTTTTCAACAAATGTAGTCAAATGAATACACAATCAACCCAGAAATTAATCGATCACTAGTAATTTGACTTCCTTGCCATGGACAGCCTACCAATTCGTTCTGATGTCGTCTGTCACGGTCTCTCACAGATGACTGCAGGGTACGACTATGCTTGTTTTCACCCTCAAGAATCGCAGTAAAAAAAGTCCGGCACCTCGCGGAGCATTACTATACTCTTTTTCACCTCAACATTGTGCACCGGCGAATTCTCCTCGAAGAGAATTGTATCAGTGCGCCAACTAACCAGAGTGCCGGGTGTCCGCACTCCGGCACTCCCACTGGAGGAGTCAGAGTGCATGTTGACAGTTGATTCAGCCAGCCGGTTGCAAGCAGGTTTGTGGCGTGCGTATCCGCACCGGTGCGCTCGCGGAAAACCGGACGTCTGCGCTATCGAACTCCACTGGCTCGCCATCTCTACAGCTGCAAAAAAATGTAACGCACAGAAAACATGAGCTGCAGCTATCACGTCGCGCTTCGTCACCATCGCTTTCAATCGGGCTAGTTACGCCACCGTGACCGCGTTTGGAACTCGCTTGCTGCACTGACATTCGCGCTGTTTAGCAATAACGCACCGCACGTGCTGTACTGACACGCTCGGCGCATTATTGCTAAACAGCGCGAATGTCAGTGGCAGCAGCGTGTTCCAAACGCGGTCCGCATGCGTAACTAGCCCGATTGAAAGCGATGGTGACGAAGCGCGACGATAGCTGCAACTCATGTTTTCTATGCATTACATTTTTTTGCAGCTGTAGAGATGGCGGCCAGTGGAGTTCGATAGCACAGACGTCCGTTTTTCCGCGAGCGACCGGTACGAATACGCACGCCACAAACCTGCTTGCAACCCGCTGGCTGAATCAACTTTCAACATGCACTCTGACTCCTCCCAGTGGGAGTGCCGGGTGCGGACACCCGGCACTCTGGTTGGTTGGCGCACTGATACAATTCTCTTTGAGGAGAATTCGCCGGTGCACAAGTTGAGGTGAAAAAGAGTATAGTAATGCTCCGCGAGGTGCCGGACTTTTTTTTACTGCGATTCTTGAGGTGAAAACAAGCATAGTCGTACCCTGCTGTCATCTGTGAGAGACCGTGACAGACGACATCAGGCAGACTTGTACGCTGTCCATGGCAAGGAATCAAATTACTAGTAATCGATTAATTTCTGGGTTGATTGTGTATTCATTTGACTACATTTGTTGAAAAGTACTCGCAATAGTAATTTGATTACATTTGGAAGAACTAAAATTACTGTTAACCGCCCCTACTACTTTCCCTCACCTTTTCATAATTGCACCCTTTGTGCTAGTTTGCTGCCAAGGAATCCTCGAGTTAAGTCTCCGACGGGAGGAGTAAATAATAATAATAATAATAATAATAATTTTATTGCTTGAAAAGAAAAAAGGTACAAAGTATCAGGCCTGCCAAAGCCACATCGGGCTTGTCTGGCAGCGCCTGGCAGTCAGTGAAACAAAACCGCACAGATATAGTCAACAAAAAAATGAAACACAAACAAAACATAACATTCTTTAAACAATATTAAAAACTAATACTTCTCAAGGCTTTTTTAAGCTTATATTTTGTTGTTATATTATGAATTTCAGAAGGAAGTTTGTTGAAGATTGCTGGCACGTAATACTTACGAATTCGTTTTCCAAATTTTGTTGAGCATCGAGGTATACAATAAGGGTGTTTGGGCCTAAGACAACGCGACGGAATGTACGGGGTTTTAAATTGGCTAGCCCAATAGTGCCTGTGAACAATAGTTTGTATCAGAAGCGAGCTAAAGTTAGGAAAACCCAATATTTTAAATACATCGACATCCTTCTCTAGGCACAGGTCATATGAAATATTTTTTAACAAAGAACGTAAAAGGCAGTTAATTCTATCTTGCCAGCGAAGAGCACAATGACCGTAAACAGTCACACCATACCGGAGCACACTATATACAAGAGCATGAACAACAACTTTTCGTACCGAAAGAGGCATATAATATCGGATATTATACAATATACAACATACTGCACGAAGTTTCTTACAAACATGCAAAATATGAGAATTCCAAGCAAGGTCGCTATCAAAAAACACGCCAAGGTATTTCACAGAAGATGTATATTTTACAGGTATACAATCACAAGGCAAACAGTCTGTCGTATGCAACAATAAAGAACAAGTTAGAGAAACCTTTTTTAAAGGACTGTGGAAACAAATAAGTTGAGTTTTAGAAGCATTAATTAAAATTAAATTAGCTGCAAACCAGTCCATAGCCTTAATAGCCGCAGATTGCAAAGCAGAGATAGCTTCTAAATAGTTAGACGCTCTGGCTAACAGGACAGTATCATCGGCATACTGGAATAAAGAAATCGGCACAACTTTATATAGATCATTAACATAAATATTAAACAAAAGCGGACTTAAAATTGAACCCTGTGGGACACCAGCTTTGATAAGAGAAAAGTCGCTTTGAAACTGTCCAACAGATACACACTGACGCCTATCTCGCAGAAAGTTCTCCAGCAGGCGTAGGAAAGAACCACGGAAACCTAACATCGAAAGCTTTGTCAGTAAAATACGGTGGCAAACCCCATCAAATGCCTTGCTAACGTCCAAAAAAAGCGCACAGGCCACCTGATTGCGTTCAAAAGATAAATTAACCTCATCAGAAAAATCTTCCAGGAGCATTTGGGTACCTCGGCCTTGTAAAAATCCGTACTGATAGGGTGAGAGAATATTGTGTTTATCTAAAAAGCTTGTCATGACACGCCACAGATGTTTCTCTAATATCTTAGCAAGACAAGGTAAGATCGAAATTGGACGGTAATTGTTTGCATTATTTCGCGCTCCACCCTTGAACAACGGAACGACCAGCGCAGTTTCATTTTTAACGGGATGATGCCATTAGATATCACACTATTTAGAGAGAGAGCAAAACCGTTTTAATTATTGCGTAGTTTCTGCGCAAATCATTAACTGAGATGCCGTCGATCCCAGGGGATTTGTTGGATTTCAGGTTAAAAAGTAGTGCACCAAAAAATGGTGCATTAAGAATATATTTAGTTCTTAATTTACTCATTCCAATTCAATAATGAACATTATAAAAGACACGTTTTAAACCGGCAGAAAAAGCTGTCGTTTTCAAAATATGAAGTAATCGAAAAAGTAGGGGTTACTTTTTAAAGTAACTGCCAATTACATTTTTCTTCCAATAGTCAAGTAATCTAATTACTTTTTCTTGACGTAATCTAATTGGATACATTTCAACCAAAAGTAATGGTAATCAATTACTTTATTACGGGAAAGGTGTATTAGACTGCATCAGATTTTGGTGACCCATTAGGTCCAAGCACGATATTTCAGGTGGGGCAAAAACAGGTCGCCGCAGCACAGTATGAAGCCCGGTTCACACAGTTGCGTTTGACTGCGTTTGACTGCGTTGCGGAAGCGAGACACCAGGACATCCCTGCTGCTTATACCGCGTGCCAAGAAGATTCCTTGAATTGGATTCCACGCTTCACACGAAGCACAGATGTGCCGGTGACTCGCTTTCGGTTCTCGCCGCAACGCAGTCAAACGCACTCAAACGCAAGTGTCTGAACCGGCCTTGACAATGCACAGCACCTCAGCCGTAGCAGGAAAACAAAATAATTCATAACACTGCGACAGAAACACGCTACGCCATTACCGGCACACGAACTTGCACCGCACTAAACCGTCACGAAGCGCAGAAGTCGGGAAATACGTCAGAAGAAAAAAAGGCGAGTAAGGACAAATGTTAAATGGAGATACAGCCCGCCTTAGAAACATCGCGGTTCATCAACGAGAAAGGCTTCATTTTTCACACGCGAGCAGTAACATAATTTGTTTTTGTGTGTACCCGCACTATTTGTTTGGCGCGCAATCACATCTTAGCGACTAGATAAATGAATAGCGAATGGACGGGGTGATGACGGGCGCGCCGTATATCCAAACCCATTTGTTTTTTCTTCCTAGCCCGAGCCAGCGAAGAGGAGCTCGTTGCTATGCGTTCCACAACACACACACATATGTATGCCGGAATTTCCGCATGCCCGGCAACAACACACGCCTTCCCAAACCCCTCCCCCTCCGCCCTCCCCCACCGCCAAATAAATAAATAAATAGGAAAGATAAAAATCAAAACATTACGAGAAACTACCAAAGTCGAGAGAGACTTTCAAAACACGGCCGGGATTCCGATTATGTGCGTGTATGCGTGAACGCCATCTTATCTTGAGATGGACCGCTGCGGGTGCTACGAGCGATATCCCACGCTTCATTCACCCTTTAGCTGACAGTGCGGTGGAAGTGTGCTCGTTCAACCCGTGTCTTTCGCCGCGTGCCCTCACTCCAGCCCATACCCACGCACAGAGAGCGGAGTCAGTTGATGAAAAAGAGACGATTGACTGGTGTGACGAAACCGTTGCTCCCACTGTACCGTCAGCATAAGGGTTTAAAGAAATATCGGTGGAGAGATCTAACTATTAGGGCCGCTTTGTACAGCTTGTTCATTTTTCCGAGTTTGATGCTTAGCCGACACAAGGCCCGTAGTTTGGATCCGTTTCGTGACCTGCTTCGATCAAGCGCGCGAGATTTACGTGGATACGAGTGTCGAGTCGGCGTGCAACCCGGGGAAGGGGAGGGGGGGCTAATGTTCGGTTGGTGCCTCAATGACGAAATGCGAGCGCCAGCCGAGCGCTCACTCAGCGTTTGGCTCCACGTCTACCGAATGCTTCGTCAAAAAAAAAAGAAAATGATTCGTGTCGTTGTCCCCCCATGGGTTTATAGTTCTCAGCTTAGCCGCAAGGTGCGTGCATCGTCATGCCGCTCGTCGCCTTTGTGCGTTTGCTATCAGCGACTATACGGAACGCAAGTTCGTCTGCTTTTCTTTTTTGCGGGAGTTTGGGTGACGTCAGAACACCAAGCTCTGATTGGCTCTGATTGAAGGATAGTGGGTAGAACTCAAAGCATGCTGCCTTGAGGTCTACCCACTATCCTTCATTCAGAGCCAATCAGAACTCGGTATCGTTCTGACGTCACTGCAAAACTCCTGCAAAAGAAGCAGACGAACTTGCGCTCCGCATACCAATCACGCTCAGGTAATGATCCACGATCATTACCTGCCCATGATTGGTCCAGTCGGTGAGAGCAAACGGCCAAGGACGCTGCGTGATTGGGCTTAGAGTGAAACGGCGTATATGACGCCCTCTGCGGTCCAACTTAGGACAGGGCGGCGTATGAAGAGAGAAGAGAGAGAGAGAGAGAGGCAACGCTCCGCAGGGCTACATGTGGCTTTCCGCGCTCCCCAGTTATAAATGGCCGGCAATGATTCTTCGGCGCGGATTCGCAAGGACACCGCGTCGCGCGGGATGTCCCGGTGATGAACGACTGTCGTCATTTCACGTAACGTGGCGCCTGGTAAAGGTCGACAACCTTGGGACATAAAAGAGAGAGAGAGAAGGAAACGCGGGGTGACAGTCACTTCCGCGACCGCTGTAACTCTGGAATGGGTCGTGGCATCGGGGAAGTACCGCGGCAGCTATGTACATTCGAAAGGAATATCACGATGTTTCGAATGCGTAATCGTATCCTAAACCCTCGGGGAAAAAAATCAAATAAGGAACAACATAGAACAACGTGGCGCAAAACAACATCCTTCTGCCATTCGCTTTTTTTTTTTTTTTGGCGTGAGTTGAAACGTGGTGGCGCAACCTCTTCCCTTTTCTGAACTAGACGGCGTGTTTTGCAGTATATGCGAAATCAAACATGCACGCTATCTTCTGGGAATGGACACTCATAGCACTGACAGACTTAAGTGACTCTTATGATAAAAAAATTATGAGTGAAACGTTCGAAAATATACGTAAACCGGAAGTGTGCCGGGGCCGCCCAATAGATGGCGCCACTGGGATTGTGGCCAAACAAAAGCAGGCGAATAGAACAAGCAAGTGTTCCAGAAAGGCGTCTTTCGTGCATTGAAAGGCAAGGAGTGGTCACGCCAACCAAAGGGCAACATCGATAGCGCACAGGGTTGTTGTTGTTGTTGCGATAACAACCGCACTGTGGACGAGTGATGACGATGCAGCTAAGAGCGTGCCGTCATTGGCTGAGGTTCATCACGTGACCAAGTTCTCCGCAGCTGGGCATAAGTGGAAGTATGATCAGGGGCGAAGGTTGACGTTTTAATGGTTCAACGAGCTCGTACTTTCCACCGGGGTGGAGAAAAATGTCGAAAAGTTTTTCAGTCTAGATTTCAATCATGTTTTAAATCGCGATTTAGGTCACACCGGTTTTTCAGTGACGATTTAGATCAAACCTTTCCTGCTCAAATGATCTCCAAATATATTTATTTACAGTTCTTTTGTGCTTTGATGATTTCTATGTGCGTTTATTATGTATTTAAATCAAATTATCATAAAGCAAGAAATATTTTTGCCAAGCTGCAATTGAGTGAAAAGTGCTCCTCTGGGCGAATCGAAGTGTTGATCGAGCTTTCGTTCTACCTTTCACTTCATTCGTCAGCCACGTTATGTCCCAATGTAAGAAAATCTCAAAATCAAAGGGAGAAACAAATACAAGAAGAATCATGCCATATGTTAAGGAAATAAGAACATGAAAAACGAAACAAATCAAATAAAGCTTTTTGACACACACAAAAATCAAACTGCATTTGCTTAAATATAACGTAGTTTATGTAAAAAAATGTTAATTAGATTTATTTAGAGTACTGATTTCTTCCTGCATTATTTTCAGCGATTGGACGCATTGATGAACCAATCTGAGGGTTTAAAAATACGTCTAGGGATAAATAATCTAATTTTTCTTGCAAGATATATTTTTATCTAATTAATGCGATTTAAATCAAATAAATTTGATTCAAAGCAATTAAATCTTATTTCCCTAATTTTTAAACAAAGAAAATCATTCTTTTTTTTACCCTTGTTTTCACCGCATTGTCATTCTAGGGGTGACATAAGTATAATAGCTCACGTAACTGCAGTTACGCTTAGCCAAAGTCACCACACTACAGTTCTTGAAAACGTTCTCTTTCTTTATGCAGTCAAAGCTATGGGCGCACGTGCGCTTACGGATCTTGAGCACACATCGAAGCCGTGCAAGCGCACTCTTCACTTCTGAAATAGCTGAACGAGAGTGTAGTGTGGTGACTGTGGTGTAGCCGCAGTCACCACACCGCAGTTAAGGGTGACTTAGCTGCGGTTAAAAAGGTGCTTCGGCGATTTTTTTGAGCTACCCGAACTAACTATATCTTTGGAATCACCGGCCTTTACTCTTTGAGGTATGCTATTTCCTATCGCGAAATTCGGAAGAGTTCTTGCGAAATCGGCAAGTACGAATGATGACAAAACCAACATTCAAATATACCCAACGTTTTTTAGTGGCGTGCGTCAGGGGATGGCTGACTTGCATGTCGAGCGGACAGTAAAACAAAAATGAATTATGTCGAGCATCTGTTTCGTGCTGCTGCTCGGGCGCTGAAGCCAGCTTCCATAGCATTCATTTGACACCATGAAACTCCTTGTAGTGAGTTGGGAACAAAGTCTACAGTCCAAAGAGTGAACACCTGCCTTCCCCTGACTTTACTCTTTTTATTGTTGTCAGTAGAGACTTTCGCTTTGAAAAACACGGTGAAGACCAATATTGTAAATTCAATAACTTCGCGATTTTTTTTCTTTTTTTGGCCCAACATTTGGGTTACTACTTTCAGTGATGTTTGTTGGTGTGTTTAGCAAATTTTCACGTAGATCGGGGACTGTCAAGAAAACGCCGGAGTACCACTTTAAGGGTACCCTCGTAACAAGGGCATAATAAAGGAACGGAAAGAAAACTTTTGGGGTTTCGTGGTTTTTTACTCTAGATATCACTAATTATAAAACACGGCGTAGAATGCCCCAGGTTGCTGTAAATAATTTACACATAGCTTACACGTGACGTTGTGGCTTTGTGCTGGTGATCCTTCTACAGTCATTCCTACTTGCCCTCGCCAAGAAAAATAAAATTTGGTGGTGCGAGAAAGAGTTATAATGTACGCTAGAGGTTCAACTGGTGCTAGTGTCTATAGGACTTTCGAGATTCGAAATTGAAGCAGACAGCAACCAGTCCACTTTTGCGGTGCTCCTGTGCATTCCTATGGGAAAACGCCTGGGCACTTTGTCTCTTAGCCAAGGAATAACCGGAATTATCTTTGTTAATTGGGTCGTAGCAAATAGTAAGTAACTTAGTTCAGTCCTACGTTCCACGGCAAGTGTGTAAAGGCAAGCGGCGAATCTAAGCAAGAATTACAATCGAAAAGAGCGTAGGACTTGTTCAAGGAGCGCCAACATCAGGTGAAGCTAATATTGAGTAATCTGCGATATTTGCATGCCACTAAAATGACCCCATTTACGAACAGTTAAAACGCGTAAAACTGAAAAAGTAAGCGCAGCGCACTATAAAAGTTTTGTTTATTAATATTGTGCTAAATATATCGGGCGGTCAAGAGTTTTTTTGGCTTTTCCCAATTTAAAAGTTTTTGTAGCTGGAGGTACGAGTTTTTAATGCTAGAACAAACTTACCTTTCCACCCATACATGAGCAGCAGAGTGAATAAAACGAATGTTGTTTATCGCAAACCGCACTCATTACTTGACTTTGCTTTATTTTGATCGTCCACATGCACAGATAGGGTACTTATTCAGTGTTAGTGCGTAGTTTTTGACGTCTCTCTTGATATTTTAGATGCTCTTCATTGCTTTCGCACGTAAACACCCCTGCACAAAAGCGCCGATGCCTTGTTCGCGCTAACAGTGTCGGACAGTATACAGAAATACATATACGAAGTCATTTCATTAAAACCTGTTTTGCGACACAAGGAACAATGCAACGAGTAGACACGGACAAGCGAGTGAAAGTTGCGCTTGTCGTGTCTACCGCTGTTTTGTCCCTTGTCGCCAAAACCTCTGAAGTCATTCTGCATCCTTTAATGCCACGAATTTGAAAGAAAAACGCAGTAACTGACGAATATTTTCGTCTGCGTGACTGAACACTTTTCCAAGCTACCTTGTACGTACGAAGTATTCGCGATAATTGCTCTTACAATCAAGCGCAGGGAGAAAATGGCCCAAGCCTATAATACAAATAGAAGAAGAAAAAAAGTGTAAATACTGTATACCCGAGAGTTGTCAGTCAGCGCTGCGTAGGTGTCTCTCTATTTTGTGTGTGTGTTGACTCGAGTGACTGTTTTGCGGGTGCGCTGTTCCCTCTGTACATCATGAGAAAATGCGCTCACTTCTTTTTCATAAAAATGCATTACCGGAAGTAAATTTCAAACGGGTTGCTGTCTGCTTCAATCTGAGACCGCACACCAGCGCCATTAACACCTCTAACGCACTTGTATAATAACTATATGGTGCGATCTACTGTAGAAGGTACGCGCACTGCAACAAGACCACCACAATGAACGATAACGTGGAAGTCAGTGGAAGCCCTGTATTATCGCATTACTTCCAATGGTTTTCATTTGGGTTGCCGAGAAAAGTACCCCTGCAAAGACGTTCCAGACAAGGGAGCGCTACGTGGGCTGAAGAAAATTTGACGTGGTGGAGGATCCGTACTATGCTCACATACCAGCACATGGAGCGCACATGTGCCGCATCACAACCTTTGGGTGCCATCTGACTGACGCAATATTTGCCCTCCCTGATCCGTGAACATCATCCCGAGAACTCGGCGATCCTACTAATCGAAACCGATAATAATGACGCGATAATTAATACATTTATAGCGTTTTGGCATTTTTTACGTTGTTTTTGTACGATTAGAAATGCTGAGCCGGTTTGTTATAATTAGGGTTCCGTGTTTTTGGAGTATTCCCCAAAAATCCGAAAAACACTTGCCGGTATGTTTTTCGTCAATTCGAATATATCCGAAAAATTTCGCATTCCGAGGTCAAAACGACACAATAAAAAGAAGAAAAAAAAAGGCGCTGTTTTACCAATATACTTTATTTGAGCAGAAGGAGTCAGTTGTCCTGAGAAAACGCCCTTTTAAGTTTCCTTCAAAATCTCGAACTATTGACAAAAAAATTTGCCTTTTAGCCAGCCAAGATTTCCTCAGGACAACGGGTCATAATATCCAAACGTCACTGTATATTTTTTTTTAATTTTTAAATATTGGGAACAGGGTTAAATAAACTCCGAGATTTAAAAAAAAATCAAAATCTAACGAAATAAATTTTGATCAACCCCGAATCTTCAGCGAAAAATGAACTCTGAAAAAATACACTCCGAGTTTCACGGGAAATAAACTTCGAAAACACGGAATCCTAGTTATAGTTAAAAAATGCGACCCGACATTTAATGTATCTACATCTTTCAAGCATAGCACCCCAACCTTCTTGGACAGCAACGCCTTTCGGAGTTCCAACAACGACTGAACAGCAACAAACGCCACAATGCTCCCCGGGAATACTTTAGATGAAAGTCATAAAATATCGATACGCATTAATTGAAATTTTGGGCGCGTATTTGGCTTTCATTCAGGGCTCAACAGTTTCTTTGCATTGGATCCCACTGGTCACATTCACAAAATTATCAATTTCCTTTTTTCTAGCCAAAATAGCGTAATGTTCTCGAGGACTGTAATTACCCGAGTAAGATAGAACGCAAATCAGATGGCATTTTGATATTTTCACTAATGCGTTTTATTACAAGGAACGTCCCAAAACGTCGGCCATGATGTTCGAAGTCCGCGTGGCCAATATTCAACCCATATATTTATTTTTTAAATACGTTCGCGACAGGTGGAGCAACGCATGTTTTTCTTTATAGTAGTTCGCTCAAAAGCCGCATGGCGGCGGCAATGTAAGTGAAAAAATAAATAAAAAACAAAACAAAAAAACATTAAAACATTTTTTAGTTGTCGCAAGTCGCCGCCCGATTTAAAGGGTTCAGCGGCATCCGTCCACAGCATATCTTTTGCCATTTTCCCGTAGGATCGTCGCGGCTGACAGGTTTCTACGCTGAATTTAGCGGCAAAAGGTTATCCGCTAAGCGTAGTGAGGAATTTCAGCGTAAACTGTCTTAACGTGACGCTGTCACGATAGTGACACCATGACTCGCCATCTTGATGCCACGAAACGTGACACTAATAGGTCACGTGACACCACGACATCCCCTGACACCGCGGCGTAACATGACGCTGTACGGTTAGTGCGCAAAGTGACTGCGTGTCGTCCGCGTACAGCAGGGCAGAGTTTGCAGCGCCTCAGGTGCCGCCGCAGTTCGTATACGCGGACGTGGCAAAGAACCGAGGAACCTTTTTCGCTCTTGTACAGAAAGTAATGTTCTTAGTGAAAAGTGTCTGCGTTTCACTTAGCGCGCGGTTTAATCCAAGACCGATTCGAAAAGAGCTTATCTATAGAGGGGGGCCGCTTATAAGTTATAATTGAAAACAGAACAAAACCAAACAGATACTCACATAAGAAGCGACACAAAAAACCGCTCCCCAAATATTTCTCTTAAGTCCCCCGGGAAACCGGCCGCAAGTGATGACTCGCGTGAAATCTCCTTGGGCCGCCTAATTACGCGACTTTATTCCCTAAAATCCCCAATCCCTCCGCCGCTCTCCTCGAGTCGTCGCTTCTCCCGTGGTCATCGGCAGAGAGCCCAAATTTATGCGAGGAAGCAGCTCAAACCACGGAGAGCGTTTGCAGCATTATGACGGACACTTTCCTGCGCAAGTTGGGTGTTTGTGCGCATGCGTACCTTTCTTCGTGGTGTCGAGGATAGCAGGCGGCGGGAATTAGGGATTCTAGGGAATCTTGTATTACAAAAGTGTCCCCCGAGTCACGCGTGGCACCCGATCGAAAAAGTTGCAAACACTCTTCACTTCAGGCACACTAGTCGGCGAGTTCCTGCATGTGTTCCCTCCCCAATCGGCTTGAATACGTTCTTCCGCGACTACAAATCCTACGGTCCTCCGCGACCTCCAAACACGAGCTCATCATCGACGCGTATTCGGGTTGTTTGACGCGGAGCAGTGTTTGGGGAAGACGCGGATGCGACGATGCCGGACCAGCGTCATGACCATCTTCCTCACCGTTGGGAAAGAGGGATGATGATTGTGGTGTCTGGAACGTGTTTTTGTACGCGCTTGATTGAGGGCGTGCTTGTACACTCAAGAAGGTATGTTTGGGCTTATTGGTTGATGAGTATACAAGAAACTAAATAATTGTCTACAAATCTGAAAACTCTAAGAAACAAAGGAGGAAACGTTTTTAGATTTGTAGACGATTATTTCGTTTCCAGAAGCTGCGCGTAGGGTGCCTACATGTCTGTCTGTCTCAGGGTGAAGACATCCATGGCACTGATTGCGCCAGCGCGTGGCGCTCTCGCGCACTCGGTGCGCGACTTGGGCGGTGAAATGGCGTCTATGCATTACCCAAAGCTACGCGCTCGAGCTGAGTGACACCAGATTGCGCGCGCTTCAAAATTCATACAAAAACGATTGGGCGGGAAAATAGCTGAGATGTCACCACTCAAGCAAAAGCGCGCGTGTGTATGAAGGCACTCTAGCTGCGGGCAACTGGAATTTGAATCCGAATTACCTCGCATTTTGGGCATTTTTTTAGACTCTCTAGCACCATTGTAATTGACACACGAATTGACAGTCGACAATTTCATCAGATTTTAGACCTAGGCCCGTATTTGTCAGCCGGGCATGTTTGCTGGTCCTTTGGGCCCGGAAGTAACAAAACGATCCCCTCGTTCGGCTCAGCGCATTCCAAAAATTCCAAAACTGTGAAGAGAGCTAGGGATTGTGAATTCATGCTCTAATTCTGGTGTTTTTTCAATAAATGTTTAGTTGTGAGTTCAGCGCTTGTGTCGCTCGCACCTTTCTTTCGTCCTTGTCTACTTTTGCGCGCTGTTTATTTCCGTCTACCATGAACCAACTCGCCTACATCATGACACTAATCTAATTCTGCCCTTTCTAAATCGTGTCACCACCGCATGTCGAATAGCATCTCAAAACAAGTAGACAGACTTGCGAATGCCGGCTACCCACAGGAGATTCTAACTTCAGTGGCCAAAAAATCGCTGAAAACCTTGAAAAAGCGACCAACAAGTGACGAATGCCCAAGAACCCGTAGCAAAAAAAAGTGTCCGTCATTCCCCTTGCACAACATTTTCCACAATTTAAAGAGAATAGGAAAAAGAGCGGAAGTTCGAGTCGTTTCTTCTGCTCCAAAGAGTTTGTCTGCCCTTTGCAGGAAGGTGAACAAGATTGGGGAGGAGAGGAAACATTGCACATAAATGTACCTACAGCCTTTCGTTGACTGAGAGGAATGCGTCGTGTAATCTATTCCTCTGTCATGTGACACGCTCAATGTCGGACAAACCGGACGGTGCATTAATGACCGATTAAGGGAACATTAGTAGAATATGTAACAAGACAAATCTCCGGAGGTCTGAGAATTCACTGCCGTGACTGTGGATCCACCCCGGACTACCAACTAAGCAAAATACTCAAAAGTAATGGTGACAAACTGACTCGAGAGATAATATAAGCTTACGAAATAAACAAACCAAAAAAAGAAATCTGTCAGCACGGCCTCCGCTGGTCTGTCCGGTAAGGAATTTGCTTCCTTACTGGTGCATGTTAGGGACCGACTATGACACAGCACTGTTTAATCTGACTAATAGGCTGTTGAGACTGCATGCATTTTGCGTCTCTTCTTTCGCACTCTGTTTATTTGGGTGTTAAGCAAGTGTTATACTGGGTGAAACAAGGAGACGGCAGGCTCTTTAAATCGACCGGAAAATTCGGTTTCTTAACCTATCGCGCTACGACTTTGTGCAGCGTTGCCCACAGATGGTGCATTTTTTTTGTAAAATTTGCAAAGAACGAACTTGCCTGAGGAAAAAGTAAAGAAAGAAAAAGGCTTAGCTCCTATGGAAACGCAGCGACGACACCGGTCTGAAAACAACACGGCGCCGTTTCGCACGGGAGACAAGAGATGGCGCAACGAACGCCGCCAACGAACGAGCATACGGCGCCGAGAGCCGGCACTTTAGCAGACGATCCTTTCGACTCAAAAGCGGCTCGCGTTCCGCAGGTGGCGACAGTCACAGAAACAAAAACAGGCGCGGTAACAACAAGGAACTGCAGTTCCTTGTCTGCTAAACACGCAGCTCTCGGCGTCGTCTGCTCGTTCGTTGGCGGCAGTTGGCGTCGCGACCGCTTGCGCCATCTCTTGTCTCCCGTGCGAAACGGCGCCGTGTTGCTTGCAGACCGGTGGCGACGCTGCGTTTCCATAGGAGCTAAGCCTTTTTCTTTCTTTACTTTTTCCTCAGGCAAGTTAGTTCTTTTCAAATTTTACAAAAAAAATGCACCATCTGTGGGCAACGCTCCACAAAGTCGTAGCGCGATAGGTTAAGAAACCGAATTTTCCGGTCGATTTAAAGAGCCTGCCGTCTCCTTGTTTCACCCAGTATACTGGGAGCGGTGGAAATAAACTTTCAGTTGATAGTCAGCGCTGTCGTCTGTCTCGTCTTTACTTTGTACTTGTCGCGCTGTTTTAAACCAAGATGCTCTAGAAGGCATGCATGTATGTACTGCGGGGAATAGCTACGTACACGGCTGGGCCAATAAAACGCAGCGAAGCCACCGGCCTTGAAACAATAGAGCTCC
>JAZHYW010066075.1:0-45809 GCA_037355805.1 Ixodes ricinus
CACTCTAAAAAAAGGTGTAGCTTTTACACCCCTTGTCACATATTTGACACTCCAAAACTTCGGTTCGACGTACAGCGCAATAACGTCGAACTGACGGCACCAACTTTTACGAGAGGCTTGATGACGGTATTATATAACATATTAAACAGCTAAAGTACTTAACAAACACTACAAAAGAAAATCACTGAGGTTTTGCAGTAGGGCCAAGAAAACCCCGATTACTTTTTTTTGCAGTGAGTAATACGTACATTAAATATTTTATTAAGTTGTACAACTCGGCTATCAAGCCGCTCGTGAAAGTTGGTACCTTCGGTTCAACCTCAGTGCTCTGTGCGTCGAATTGAAGTTCTGGGGTGTCAAATATGTGACAAGGAGTGTAAAAGCTACGCCTTTCTTTAGAGTGTGGTACAAGTGTTTCTTATTCATTGGTTTAGTTCTGCACGTGCATTTGCAGATGGCATGTCTAAAGGCCGGCTCTCACATGCAGTGAAGCGCCGCTAAAGCCTTCGAGTTCAAGTGTCATCAGTTAGTTATCGTCTCCCATGAGCAACAGTTTTGACGGTGCGATATAAAGACTGGTGAACGCGCCCGTAAGCACGCGCCTAATGCCAAGTCAGCGCTGTGCTTATAGCACTACGCTGTACGTGTGAATCGGTTTTCAGTGGAGGTAGAGGCCTCGTCAAACTGAAATTACAGATTTTTCTCTACCCTCCCCTTTTTTGTTAAAGGGAATAAACTATAAAAAATTATGCGTATACGAAGAAAGTCGCCAGCATGTGCCAAACAAAACGTGGTTTGGACTTAGCGCATGCACACTGATGACGACGTTATTTTGCGCTTACGCAAGGCTTTTAAGAAATTTATTCTAAATTTCGTTACTTTATTATTATCTAACATGATGCACACCGGCGGTGCATGTACATGTGAGTGACAACCTAGCTCTTCATGATCTACGTCTTTCTGTGTCTGAATATTTTATTTTTTATGCCAGAATATTTTAGGCTTTGTTTATACTATAAATTGAGAGATGGCACGCAAATTATTAAGTATATTAAAAATGTTGATCATATACCCACAGTTTCATCTTATCTGAAATCACCAACACCATGGTGTTGGGTGATTTCATCCTTCAACTGCGTGATGTAACGATTGGCGTTACAAACACCAGAGGCGTCACTTGCGCGAATTGGATCTGGCGGTTCAGTGAGGCTACATAGCTTTCCCCGTCTTCGTCCCTTTATCCTTTTTAGACGCCATCAGCCATTGTTCTGCCCTGCCCACGCGCGCCATCGGTTGGGGTATAAGACACCCAACGTCCCTGTTCATATTCACCGTCTTACGCTCACGATGGATAACAGGCGAAGCTACGAGCCATACAACCCAATCCAACGTCGTTTGAGTGTCACGTGCCCTTTGAGATGGCTCGTAACGTCCACAGCAGTTCATCGTAATCAAAAACGGAGTATAGTGATGTTTAGAATAAATCAATCGATTCATTTTGTCAACAGGCTACCCATATTCAAATAAAACCCTGGAAAAGTAGAGCAGTGTAGCATAATCAACCAAGCACAACATCCCAAGGACCGAATGAGCGGAAAAGTTGTTTTTCATAAGCAATACCAGCCGTATCACTTAACACAAAAAAGTCACATATATATATATATATATATATATATATATATATATATATATATATATATATATATATATATATATATATATATATATATATATATATATATATATATGGGTGGTTTCATCTCAAATCGTGCAGGCAAAAAGGGTCGAATTTTTAATTTCGTTGAAAAAACATATGTTATGGCGTCGTCTCTAAAAACGCAGTAGCCACAAACCGCAAGTCCGTCGGATTTTTCGTTCTCGACTTACGAATTTTAAAAGAGGCCGCGGCGGAAAGCAGTGTTTTTCACATCCGTCGTGGGTCGGATGTTTCGCTCGATCTCCCGTCGTGAATTTTCAGTCCACATTATATTACCTTTTTTCAAGCACTCCGTGGGCACCGGTAAAAGGCTCTAATACCATGAAATAATTTTAGGCGTTTTGCTTTTTTTCTGTAAAAATGTCAAATACGCCCCCTCGGTCAATTGTTAACGAACTCTGACAATTAAATACTGGCAATCTACTTAGGTTACATCAATATTTTTTTATGTCTATGGAGAGCCCAAAACACGCTCTTTATAGATATTATAAAATGATTTAGCTGTAATAAATATCGTTTGCGGGACGTTTACGTTAATGTTATGCGAAACACCAAAAAGTACAAATTTTAAGATCGATTTTCTCAAAAAACCCATTTTTTATTTTTTTATTTTTTGTTAAAATGTAGATATGATAGTTGTCTACTCGAAAAGCAAGTCGAGAAAGTGTGCATTTTGTTTGTATGTTCTATATTTAAGCATCAATATCGTACAAAAACGTGTTTTTACGGCTTGAAATGGACTTGCGAATTGCGCGTCTTCACAAACTTGGAAATATTTCTGCCTTTTTCAACGCTTCCACATAAAAATGAAATACAGTAGTTCCACCCTGTTATATTTATTGATCATTTAAATTTTATTATAGGCGGCAAGCTACATTGGAGCAGTTCAAAAGAGAAAGCAACACTTCTTAACAGACCAGCAGGCGTCGTAAATTTTTAATGTATAGAAATCGGCAGACGTCGTATTGATTCGGGGCCTTCATTGGCCTATATGAACGTCCCGCCCTTTCGGAACCAGCAGATGACCACGACCTTTCGCGCTCGTTGTGTTAGATAGGACGGCCCGTGACAGTAAAGCGAGCAGCGCACCCTGTGTCACGAGGAGTGAAATGGTACGAATGTGTCGTTGACGCGGCGAACAGTGACGGCCACCCAGGAGGAGTCAGTCAGTCAGAGTATTGCAGAAGGGAAAGCAAAGTAACTGTTGCCTGGGAGGATGAGAACACCACGGCCTTACAATATCGACGGTCAACAACAGTTCTGCCTGCCAAAACAGCGCCGCGTGCGAGCTAAAACCGGCGGCGCGGGACGAAAATCGCGCTCGCACACGAAGATGGGCCGGTTTCGTTAGGGATGTGGGAAAATTTTGAAACCAGCCATCCGTGCACGCGTGAAACGATACCGCGTATTTGCCCAAGCTTCGAACGCCCTATCCTAGAAATGGCCGTGCTCTGCAAAGTGGTTGTCCTCTGCTTGTCCTCCGTGTTTTATTCTTTCAATTTTATGTACTCTATCTCCCTCCACGGAAATCCGATAGCACCGAAGGGTTATCTCTTTTGGAAACAGCAAAGCCCGGAGACTAGCATCAAAAACGAGCGTGTTGGTAAATATACTTGTGTCTATTCTGCCCGGAGACTAGTTGGGTCGAAGTCAGCCTCCTTGTCAACTATAACCGTTTGTGAAGAGTGGTCTTCTCCCGAGATGAAAAAGTTAGCGCCGGCTGACGTGTTCTTTTGAAAAAGGGAAGGGGAAGAGAAAGTTTGAGTAACTGCATGCAGTAACTACCTCGAAAGCTCCTCTCCCGATATGAAGCTCGAGGCATGTTACGTCTCGGTTACCTTCTCGCGCACCGCTGCTCGAAACTATTCTTCACTTTGTTCCGCACTGCTACGACGGATGTGCGGAACAGAGTGAAAAATAGATTCGAGCATCATCTGGAAGCCATCATCTTGCCAGGCTTCGGTGTCGTGGGACTGGACTCGGCGTCGGTCAGTTAAGACTTTTTTATTTTATTTCGTGTGTGCTTCTTCGCCCCGCTGAACTTTGTTTCTCGGGTGCGGTTCTGCTGAACTTTTTTTTGAATGTTTCGTTAATGACTGTTTGTTAGCATTGTTTACTTGTTGGGTTTATTTCTTCATGGCGTAGTGGCCTGACGGTGCTGTAGAGAGCGTGTTCGCACGCATTTGGTTGTGTCCCGTTTAGGGAATGCCCGGAGGAGTTGGTTTTTATGCTTGCCGTGTGCGGCTGAGTTTTTCTGTCTTAATTATTTTTTTTCCTTTACGTGTCGTTGACTTCTTTGTCTGACTCTCCATCAGGCGTGGACCTATCGCCTTGCTACCGCTCGAACCTAAATCTTTTATTTTTTTACCGCAGTTTTGTTAAGATCGGAGTTGGGTAATTTTATTCTTATTTATTTATTTTTATTCCCTACCCTTCTCCGTGACAATCTCTCCGTGTGTTTGGGATCGTTTTGTGTCATCACTTTTGTGTATTACGGAAGTGAAAGGCCATTCCCTGGTGATCTGTGCGATGTGCGGTGAACAAACCTAGCGTTTGGTTTCGGAAAGAATTGTATATAATAAATCAATGATGTGGTGACTTTTTATGTCTTAGTAATATGACAGCTAATAGCTAGTCATGCTAGTTTACAGTGAAAGTTTTATCAATCGAAAAAATACAACGTCTGTGCCTCTTCGATATTTAAGGTCTACTAGGCCTGCTGATTTGATTAGATATGTTTCTCGTGGTTTCCCGCTCTTTTCAAAACATAAGTAACTATTCAATACCACAAAATGCGTTTATAATTGATTACAGAACTTACACAAAAATTCAAGAAAACTTTTTTACAATTCATAGAAGCGCACGTTTTTTTTTTGTCTGACTTAGGTCTTGCAAACCGAAGACGTCTTTTTCCGATATTGAGGCTTAAATATAGAACATAGAAACAAAATACACACTTTCTCGACTTGATTTTCGAGTAGACAACTGATATATCTACATTTTGACAAAAAATAAAAAAATAAAAAAAAATTGTTTTTTGAGAAAATCGATATTAAAATTGGTACTTTTTGGTTTTCGCACAACATTAACGTAAACGTCCCGCAAAGGATGTTTAATAAAGCTAAATTATTTTATAATATAGATAAAGAGCGTGTTTTGGGCTCTCCATAGACATAAAAATGTTGATGTAACCCAAGTAGATCGCCAGTATTTAATTGTCAAAGTTCGTCAACAATTGACCGAGATGGCGTTTTTGACATTTTTGTAGAAAAAAGCAAAACGCGTAAAATTATTTCATAGGATTAGAGCGTTTTACCTGTGCCCACAGAGTGGTTGAAAAAGGGTAATATAATGTGGACTGAAAATCCACAACGGGAGATCGAGCGAAACATCCGACCCACGACGGATGTGAAAAACACTGCTTTCCGCCGCGGCCTCTTTTAAAATTTGTAAGTCGAGAACGAAAAATCCGACAAACTTGCGGTTTGTGGCTACTGCGTTTTTAGAGACGACGCCATAACATATATTTTTTTCAGCGAAATTACAAATTCGACCCTTTTTGACTGCCAGATTTTGAGAATGAAAAATAATATATATATATATATATATATATATATATATATATATATATATATATATATATATATATATATATATATATATATATATATATATATATGTATGTATGTATGTATACACCCGACCGGACATTGGGAGGCCCAGAGTTCAAATCCTGGCTCCGCCCTTTTTTCGGCTTCCTGCGGGTTTGCGGGTTCCTGAAAACTTTAATTCTTTGATTCATTGGATTAATTACGGTTCATTCATCTGCATATGTTCGTTTATTTCCTCTTCGGAGACCACGTACGATGACGTGAAGTGCCCGTGTTGTATATATATATCTATATATATCTACATAATACTTTATGGTGTTTGAGAGATCATCCGAACAACTAAGGGCAGCTGAGGATACGGTGCTCGAGTATCACTAGTGCTTGAGACATAAAGCCTCCAACGGTAGTTGGCTGCAACATAGACCGGACAAGACGTTTATTTTCTTACTTCAAAAGTATAAGACAACAACGTATTTTGGGGATTCCGAATTACCCGTTTCCAAGGGCTCATCAAGGGGAAGTTTAAAGGAAATCAAGAATGATTACATTTTTAATTGCCGCGCAGAAATAGCCCTATTTGGACTTTTTTCGATTATTGAAAACTTCCGGGCCGAATTAAAGAAAACACTTAAAATTGTTAAGTGATAACTTTTTGTTAAAACTTAAAAAAATCATAAAATACTCAGTATAAATAGTTTCAGCCTGATAACTTAATTCTAAGATGTTTTAAAAATCGCCGAAAAATCCCTAAATATGGCAGGGTGGCGCAAGAAGCCAAGATTGTAATTTAAATTTAAATATAAACTGAATCTATATTTAACCCATTCGAGTAGATAAGTTGGCGGCCTTTATACACAAAACTGTTTGTGTTGTAAAAAATGTTTATTTTTTATTTTTGTGGCCCTCAAAGTGGCGCCTATGCGCAATTGGGAAAATCCAAATTCCAGCTCCTAGATGTACTTTGTTTTACATGAATCACGAAGTCTTTTTCCGAACGTAAGGCCCATTCTCTTGTGTGGACATATTATTCCACCTTATATAAAATATTAATTGAAAGCGAAAAATAGGTATGACACGCTTATGACTGCACTAATCTGAACACACCCTAACACACCTCAGCGGTGCAGCCGGGGCGGGGCCTTATCCCCCCGCCCCCTCCCTCCCTCGCCTATCTCCACCCTGCCAATATATATCTCGTTACGCCGCTGCAACACCCTAATAACCAAACCCTCCGCGAAGTCCTGTTTTAATGCGCAATATCAGCCACAGAACTAATAAAAACAGCTCATTGCAGTGTCTGGTGTGGTGCCCGCACGTTAATATTACCAAGTGCGGCCACTCTGGCACGTGGTTCTCGACTGCCCCTAGGCGTTATAGAAAGAACAAAAACCTCTACCGGGAGTCGACTGCAACATAGACGTAGACCTGGCTAAGCATATATTTTTCAAAGTTCAGACAAAATATTAGAATTTGTTTTTGCAGGTTTAAAATTACCGGTTGTCTAGATAAAACAATAAGATGAAATGGAAGTAAATTGACGGTGATAACTTTAGTCATTAGCAGCTCAACGTTTCCGTTTTTTTTTTTAGACGAATCCCGGGTGCAGTCCGAAAGGACTTAAAACAGTAGAACTCTAACTATTTAATGAAAAGTGGGTAAACCATAAATTGTGAAAGGACGAAGTACGTGTTGGTGCGGGTCAGGATTGTAGAGAGGACAAACGAAAAGAACGAACACGACACAGCCACATGCTTCAACTTGTGAAAGATGTGCTTGTGTCGTCTTCGTCCTACGCGTTTATCCTTTCTTCTATCTTGCATAAAACACTTCGCGCAAAAAGTTTCAGCTCGAAAACACAATTCTTGAACATCTTAAGATTTCATCGAAATATACCCCAAAATAATAGTCTCAAAAGGCAAGGGTGTCACTTTTCTTCGCAAACTCAAATTTAAATAACATTAATCTAATTCAATATAATAGAACAGTTTGCGTGCATTCAGCAAAAAAAAATATGAAAGATTTAAAAAGTTGTATTTGTTATTCCTTATGCCCTCAAAGTTGCGTCAACGCGCAGTCTGGAAGGTAATTGTTTGCGCCTCCTCAACCTCTCAGACGCGACTATTTCTCACGAACACGAGGAAGTATCTCGCATAATCGAAATTTGCTTCGCAGTGTGGACATGTCTTGCTAACTCATTTACAAATTTAATTGAAAACCAAAACTAGACACGACAACAACATCACTGTCCTTATCTGAGCACACCATTCAGTGGCTATATGATATGTATACAAACGGTGTGGGTTTCTCCGCTCAGCGAAACCAAAATACACGCGCTGCGCTTACCGAGCTGACTTCTTTCGTACCCAGAAGGCTTTGAGCAGGCATGGCATGCCCGACGACGTTTACATTATCAGTGACAGCGAGACGCTACCAAGAGGTCATATCCGCATCCTCATATCTATAAAGATTCTCAGCAACGCCTCCTGTAATCGCTCTCGTTCGGTTTCAGAATAATAACACGTTGAGTGTTCTGTAGACACTAGGGACACGATAAGGGATTAGCGAGCTTCCGTCCTTATCTGAACCTTGGAAGCACGCTTCTGAGCGGTCCTTGAATGTATTTAGTTTCGTGCTGTCAACAGTGGAGAAAAAAAAGAGTTGTCTAAATGGTGCCTCTCCGCCATGTACAAGTGTGCCGAAGGTTCGCTCGGATTCCTGGCAAACGCCATGAGAACAGACCCTCTTCAGAAGTCCGCGTCATCGCCTGTCCGCCATTGCTCGCTCACGCACTCTGAGCATCTATTGGAAAACGAAGGTTGCGTCAGAGTTCGGCGCGAACTCGGCTCAGCTCGGATTAGACACGAGTTGTTGCGTCAGGGTTCCGTAAAGACTCGAATCCAATCGCAAGCTACGTGCGTGTTTGAGCAATGGCGACTGCTAATGTTGCTGGATGGACTTTTGAAAAGGGTGAGCGGGAAATTAGTCAGCCCCGATGGTCGTCTTGTGTCTGCGCTGTGGATGAGAAATTTATCGAGTGCAGTACTACTGGAAACTACCGCAAACCTGGGGTCTTCGACGTGCATCACGCAGTAGTGATGCCCGATGGCACGCCGGTATACAATGCTTATCCAGACTGAAACGGGCAGGGGTATGCGTTGAAACCAGGATTCCTGGTTTGTGCAGCGCGAGCTGCTGAACCTGGAATCCTAGGTTCAATCCAGGATCCCCAGGTGGTGGGTTCAAATCCCGGGCGATAGAGCCGTTTATACTGAGAGAGTTATGCCAATGGACGCAGCTTGATGCCTGCTAGAACCAGCGGATTTCGCGATAGCAGAATATGGCGTTACTTCTTCGTCTCATTTATTCCTGAGAAATCGCATAGAGTTCCTTTGAGCCAAAGCCACAAAATGGCGGACGGAAGTAGTCATACCCCGGCTGTCAGACTAGGCTGCTGTGGTTGCCTGGCTGTCAAAATCTCCTTAAGAAGGCCATACGCTCTCAGTATAAATGGCTTTGCCGGCCGAGGGTCCGCAATCTGACGGAGGCTTATTGTGGAGGAGGCGCGTCGGGCAGCCGAGCTTTCGATTGCACATTGAAAGAACCACAGGTGGTCGAAATTGATCCTCAATCCTCCACTGGGGCGTGCCAGATGCCCCTCGGTTGTTCTGCACGTAAACCCCCCAAATTTGGCCTTTTTGTTGCAGCCGCCAATCTTCGAAATGCCGTGAGATGCACAACGTGACTAGGGCACGAGGAACTGTCCTTATTGGCGAACACGTTTTTAAGGCCGCGCGGCGCGCGACCGCGCCTGCTTGAGGGCCCTGAACCGACAGTCGGGAGATGTAAAAAGCCTGAGTGAAATTACAACCCTCTTTTTGTCCTTATTCAAACGTCTCTGTCCTTCCATTGACCTCGAGAACCAAGCAAAATAGTGCGGATATATGCTTTAGCTTATCCAACCACGGCCGCCTGACCACTGCCGCTTCGCTATGTCCTGCCACTCTAACAGGATAGACGTAGAAACAGTGAACCAGCTGAGGCCCGGCTCAGCGGACAATGCGTTTGCGTTACTTCGGTCTCGCGTCGGTCCCCCTCGTTCACCGCCCTTGGACATGTAGCTGGTCAGCGCCACCAAGTTTAATAGAATTCATGCAGTCACTTTGAGAACTTTCGTTGCCCCCGGCAAAAATGGACCACTTGGGGTCTTTCCCAGCGTCGCGCGAACCAGAACCAAGCGGTCGTGATCCGAGGGGGACCACGAGGAGATTATCTCATGCTTGCTATGCACGATGCAAGAAACATATTTAGGTAACGCTTCTCTTGCCTGGGTGTTCACAGTGTGTTCGAAACTAGCCTCGAACCAGGACTGGTTCGTTTTACGTAGACGCAAAGGGCGCTCCCACAAAGATGCCCGCAGTGCAATAGAATGTAGAAGAGGCCCGTGTCTGGGAACGGCGCGGTGATGGCGCGAGGGTGAGCAGACCTCTGAACAAGAAAATCTTCATGCTGATATAATGGCGCATAAGTACCGATATAATAGGGAAGAAGCGGTTCGATGGGCTCCTTAGGCCCCTGTATACAGGGAAAACCGGCGACTTCTCTTTCCTCCTCTTTCAAAAAGCCCTCCTTACCCAACCTGTCACTTCCGCTTTGTGGCGGAGGCGCCCTCTAAATGTTCCCAAGTGTCTCGACGTCTCGATCAGCTCGAGCGCCGCGGTGCCGATCGTGTACTTTTCCTCACATATCAATGTGCCAATGACCGCACTTAAACCCCGGATTCGCATTCGTCCGATCTGAAGCCGATCTAAACCAGTTTGATTAACCGTGGCTCCCGAAGGTGCTTTCGATAATGCTCGCAGTCGTCCGTATCGAGTTGAGATTGTCGGTCAGTATCTCGAGAGTGTCTGTGAGCTCTTGAGCTTCACTGGAATGGCAAGTCGTTTTTATCATCACATTAAACCGCCAAATATCAATTATAATCTTCACGATTTCAGCTTACTGATTCATTAGTGTTGAGTGAATACTCAGGTCTTCGAATAGTGGTTTCGAATAATACGCTATTCAATATCTACTTCGAGATGAACTCTGATATTTGCATTTCTCGAAGAGTTGATCGCGGCGGGTCAACCCCACTGGGCACACTTCTTACCGAGTACTGGTCCACTGCCGAGAAGCAACACCTGCAAAGCTGGGTTCTCGGATGTTGCTTCTCTGCAGTGCACTGGTGCTCGGTAAGAAGTGCGCTTAACCGGACTAAACCAACGCGATAAACACTTCGAAAAATAAAAATATATCGGTCAGGTTCTTAACAGGAAAGCATTATGAAGCATGGAAAGCCAGATGCCTTTTATTTTATCGAGGAAGCGTTGGCGCAATAGGAACAAGCAGCTAAGCCAGGATTTTTAGGCTGACTGTATTAGTTTTCATAAACAAAAATCGTTTCGTATCTTTGTCCGTGAGTATTGTGTGTATGCATTTGAATTGTAGAAACTGCCACATCCTGTAATAGATTAAAGATATCGGATTTTAGTGGCGACTAGATTATGTGACGCCATCTCACTTTTTTCCAGTTCCTCTAGACAATTACAAGCATAGCGCCCCGACTGGTGCCCCATGCGTCGCAAACATGTGCAGCTTGCCCGGTAACATAGCTCTGGCAATCTCGTAATTGTACGGGCTTGTTCGCATGAGCAGAGACATGGTGGCGCCCAGTCGCCTTGCTTGCAATCGTCTATATACATTTTCTGTTTACTGTCGTTCTCAGTCACGTGGGTTCTGTATCTGGCATGCGGGACGAAACAATAATAAAACATTTGAACCTGGAACATGCGAGCAAATATAGTTGAGGCAAAACAAGAATATGAGACAATCACGCATTTTTCGTAGGCACCTTCCAGCGGCGTGGAGAGATCAAAAAGATATTCTACCGCATACCAGAACTGACGACATTCAAGATGGCTGCGCCCTTGTGGAGAAAGGTGTATAGGTTGGCTTGCCAAAAGCCTGCACGGGAAATCTGCGCTGTCAAAGCTGCTGGCGCGAGCGTGGGGTTGATCAGAAATGTTTAATTTGCGTGCGATTTGGTTTCAATACTAGTGCGAGCGAAGGAGAACCTAGTGACGCTACAAGAGCTAACGCAATTTCAGCGGGCTAAGAACTCGTGAACTTATAGAGCGTCGCTAGAGAAAACATACTCCTGCTCCTCGCACAGCCTTCGCTCGCTCTAATGGTGAAATAGGGCACAGATTCATACATCCACGTGGTAGCGTCAGCAGCCGTGACAGCGTTGCAAGAATGTACCTTGTGTGAAATGGGGTATGGTACGCGAGCACGTAAGCAACACTTGTCGAGCGCGCGTTCTCCGCAACTCCGCACTCACTCAAGAGTGGGAGCGAAGCCGACACAACACGCACGAGCAGCCCGTTTTGAGCTACGCTTACTTCCACGAAACGGTCGCCCGTGCATGACAAGCCGTCAGTGTTGTGCTTGCTCTTACATCCCTTGGGCTTACTGTGAAATGGAGTGAGTAACTCTCTCTAGACAACTGCTTTTGCATTCTGAAGGAATCAAAATCATTCGAGCTATATACAGGGCACCTACCTCGCATAACTTTGCGGCTCCGGGAATGAAATCGTTTCGACCGATTACGTGAAGGCAGATCTTCTTCCGATATTCATGTTTCCGTTCCAGGGGAAACAATGAAAAGTTTGTTTCCCTTCGCCCGACAGCTGTAGTGTAGCTTCAGCTGTAGGCGACACCTGACAAGGCCGCCGAGGGAGTGAGTTGGAAAAATAGTGGCGGCCGGAAGTCCAAAGCCGAAAGCAGATGTCACTTGACTTGACTGGCCAATAGTTTTGCAAGGCGGCTTGTTTAAAGGATGACGCCACCTTCCCCAGCAAACAGGGGTTTTACGGTCGTCCTGAATCGGGCGCCATTTACACACATTAAAGAGAAATGCGAGGCGCGCCCAACATAATTCGGATCACCCTGATCTGGACGCTCTGTCAGATCGAGTGGCATCACCTCAATGTTTTTCTTGCATCGTGAGCGCAGGTGAAGAGCAGTCTCTCTCTCCCTGCCAGGATACCAAGTAAGTTATAGGTTACCTTGCTGGTTTTTTGGTATATCTTAAGGCTGGGTACTTAATAGATTAATCTCCTGATTAATCGATTAATGCTTTAATTGCCATTATTCTTAACCATTTAATCGGGTAAATTTTCAGAAACAAAAAAGTAAAAATGCAATGCTCTCACCAAGCAGACCTGGACGAGTCCACCTGCATGAAGGTAAACTATAGGTGAAATTTTGACTTAAAGTAAACTGCAGGTGCAAGATTTGAAGCTCGAAACATGTAGGAAGGTTATGCGTATCCCAGCCACGTCAACGCAGTGCGAGTACCCGATTAGCGCAGCAGAGTCTGTTGTGATCAATTAAAGGAATTCGCTATTGCCGGAGAATATGAACCAACCTTTTTGCTTCTGCGGCTGAAGTAATAATTTGTAAGTGTGGGTTTCTTTTGATTGTTCTCAACTATACACTTCGAGGTTGACTTAAAATTCGAAATTTTACATTGCGCCGCTTATCACATATTCAGCAAAAAAAAAATGTAATTTTGATCTTTTAAAAATATTATGCATGGGAATGAACAAAACCGGGCAATCGATTAATGAATCGATTAAAGGGTGGCGACTAATTGGTTTAAAATCATTAATCGCTGGATAGCCCTGGTAAACATACCAATAAACCCCGGAAGGCAACCTTTAAACCCTTTTACCAAAATCGTTTAAAACCGTAAAATGACGAACTAGAGCTGTCTTTCAATAAAACAGATAGCAGTTTCACGGATATAATTATTTTGCGTTCATCCGGACCACAGCCCACTTCAGTTCAGTAGCGTGTTTTCGGTCGGTGCAAATTAGGAAAGAGAATTATTCTGAGTGCTCTGATGCACCTTTCACTGTCCCTATAAAAGAACCCCCCCCCCCTTGAACTGTCTGCAATGCTGGTTCTTTCTGCGGGAACCACGCCTATTGTCACCTTTTAATACGAAAGCATTACCTGCCCCATGGAGCGCAGCCGGCGTTGTCTGTAACAACGAAAACCAGCACCTAGTCCCAATGGCTAAGTGTAACGGCACCTAGATGCCCATTGGCTGAGCGAAACAGCAGCTAAATGCAAGTCATCAAGCACGTGCGTTCAGAAATAAAACGCAAAGAAAAGCGCAGCAACGAAGATGCATCGTCACGGAAGGCGTGGAGCCGGCAAGGTTCGCCGCGCCTGCGCAGTGGGGGAGAGTGATGTCACCGTCGAAGAGCCATGTGCAATAGGAAGACGTGGCACTGTGTTTGTAGGAATTCGCTGCCAGTAGGAATGCTTTCGCACTCCTACACGTAAGCTCTTTTCTGCCGAATTGTTTTTTTTAAGCGCAGCTCTCAGGTGTCCGTTTCCGTAGTTCGCGGCATCGGCGGCACCGCGCTAAATTTAGCGGGAAAATTGGCGTCACGTGACCTCAACACAATTCTATTCGCCGCTAAATTTAGCGGGAATTGAGTTGGTCTTGAGAGCACGTGACGTCAATTTTCTTTCCAAATCTAGCGAAGAAACTGAATTTGTTTATAGGTGACGCGACAGCAAGTCATGTGACGTCATTTACTTGCCGAATTTAGCGAGGAACTGAATTGGTGTAGAGGTCACGTGGCGTCAATTTTGGAGCTAAATTTAGCGGGGAAACTGTGGGAGGAGGGGAGGGTATGGAGGAGGAGGATGGGAAGGTAGGAAGGAGAAGGAGGGAAGGGTACGGAGGAGGAAAGGAGGAGGAGGGGATGGAGGCAGAGGAAAAGGAGGATGAGGGGCACATCTTCCTTTCTGTACCCCCTTCCTGCTCCTCAAGAGGTGTGCTCTAATTTCGCGTTAGAGAGATTTGTAAACGTCTTTCATTTTTTTCTTTTTGGTACAGGAAGGTTTTTCAAGTATTCAGGTCGCGTACTGTACATGTTCCCTGAAGGTTGAGGAATGCCCCCTTTTGCTCAACATAAGACCTGACAAACACCGATCACTTGTCTGACACCTTTAATAGACACCGAAAATATACTCTCACGTTCATTCGACCAGGTGCGATGAAACGTGGTAGCTTTACTAGGAACATCGTTAGTGAGAACAATTAGGAAAGGAAATGGTACTGTGATGAAATGGTTTTAATATGCCGTGCGCACATCGAGGACAAGGTCAAGAGCAGCGTCGAGGACGACCTCTAGGATGACCTCTAGGACAACCTCAAGGAGCCTAGGACAATATTGAGGACGACGTGAAGGGTGGCGTGAATGAAGACGTTGACGACAGCCTTTAGGACGACCTCAAACACAACCGTCGAGGACGATTACAGGACGCTTTAGAGGCTCGACCTCTAAGACGACATTAAGGATGCCATCTAAGACGACGTCAAGAATGAGGTTCCAGAAGACAATGTCGGGAACGACCTCTAGGACCTCTAGGACGACCTGTAGGATGACCTAAATGACTACATCCTAGAGGAGGACGTGAAAGATGACTGCAAAGACGACCTCTAGGGCGACGCCAAGGACGACCTCTAGGACGACGTCAAGGACGTCAGATCATGTCAGCTGCAGATACCGGCGCTTATGAGCTTACGCGACCGGCGCCTACGTGACCTTGTGGGGATTCCTGTGGTCTCCCTTCCCCGATGGCTGTAATAACGGCCGCCGGTCGGGACACTGGGCCTCCTTCGCCGTGAGCTCCGACCTGTTCATGAGGCGGAGAGCCGCCCGGCTTGGGGGCTCTCCTCTCACTCTCTCCCGGGGGGACCTCTTTCCGTCCCCCCGCTCGGATGCGGATCACTGCTGACAGGTTTCGCCTCTTGTTTTCCCGCTCTCGGGAAAGAGACTCGTCCGGGTGACCGCGAAACAGATAGGACGTGTGTCGGCGACTTCTCCTATGCTTTCCCGGTTTTGGCTCTCCGGAACCCTGCGTCTGGCAGGTAAGGACCTTTTCTTACCTAGCCGGCGCGGGGGCATTTTGGATGGGGACATTGTAGTTCATTTTGAGAGTGTCTTAATAAATGCTCTTGGACTCTGTCCTTACTCTGGTACGTGTGTCTTCTCTTCCGCTGTATCCGAGAGAGTGAGAAAAGGTAGACGATCATTGGCACCGACGGAGGTAATTAATCGGACCGACCCGCGGTAATGGGGCCCTAAACGTCGTCTATATTGCCGCGGAGATGTGGGGACCGCTCTACAAGGTTTGACGGCTCCTTTAAGATCGCCGCCGCTGTTGAGATAACAATTTGGTCACTCTATCGGTACCTGTGTTTGTTGGTAGCTAGCAATATCCCACAACCTTGATTACGCGACCTTGGGCTACAGGTATGGGCGTCAGGTGAACTTGAAAACACTGGAGGATATGACCACGAGGACATGACCTTGAGGACGAGGGCGTGATCTTGAGCGTGGTTGGGCAAATAAAGCTGCCACCTTAGAACACCAATACTATGAAATAATGAACCTCGAAAACACAGGACTCGACCCAAACTTTCAGCCTTTCCACTTTGGTGAAGAAAGAAGAGCAGCGGTGCTTTACTATGTGCCACCATTTATGAGCGACTGCGGCAATCAGACAACCGACAAACCGGTTGTCTGGTTGCCGCCGTCACTCATAGATGGCGGTAGCTGTCCAGAGGGGAAATTAGCCGTTAGCAGCTCGGCTGTAAAAACAAAAATTACCTCGGCTAAGGGACAAGCTAAGGTATTGCATTTCTCTGCTTTCGAATGCTCATAACGAGGTCACATTAATAGGTTGCTAAGACCGGCAATCTTGATGGTGCGGAATGCACGTTGCAAAAGAACTGTGGAAGCTCGCCATCTGCACGCCCTCAGCCGTCGCGCACACGAGTATGGCCTCCAGTGAATACTCAAGCGGAGAAGCGCGTGCAAGTGCACGTTTGCCCACGGCCGGACTGGAAGCGCGCGCTCTCTTTCTCTTCTTACGGCCTTTGCAATTGGGGCAATCGCCACCTCCCGCCGCAATTCGCGGGGGCGCTGTCACCTCACCCCTGGGCTACCCTTTTCCGTTTGCACAGAGCGCGTCTGACAGTGTATCTCAGTGCTGTCGCAACTTGCGGCCGAGATTTTTATAGCCTTTGACACCTGAGCCCTACGTTTAGACCCTCAGCCGCTATCTAATGCGCTTCTGATGAACCCAAAACGGTGAATAATTGACGCACATCTCCGAGAGATTCGGGAGTAAAAAGTAGTAAGTAGACACAGAGAATGCAATTGCGGAAAAACTATACTCGTCTTTACCTCCAGGACTTCTGTTGCAGCTCAACAACAGGAGGAGACGGACCCCTTCTACGTGGAGGAACTTTAAATGATACATAATTCGTACACTCTCGTGAAATGTAAGCAGGCCCAATCTATCTATTGCCGTGGTCTGCATCATCATTTCATAGGCCGCACATAAAGTCGGTCAGCTGCTCTAGACGAGGGTGTAGTAGTCTGTACAATTTTCGCACAGTGCATATTGCAGCCTAAAGTGCTTCCTCGAGGGCTTGTGCACATTTCCAGCTGATTTTTCGTTTCTCTCCGTGACCGTCTTTGCATGGTTAATCAGAAGTATTCTGAGGAACTTGCAGCAGCAGATAACGACCGCGCGTTCCGAACAACGGCGTGCGAGGAATCAGGCAAGTACAGAGGTCCCGTCCATGTCACAGGGAAACGCAGTTTGCTGACGACACTGCCCGTCGGTAGAGTGACTTAAATCGGAGCGAACTTCAATAAACCGTTGCCAAAACAACAGCCCACGAAGCTCGAACACTAGCGCAAAGCAGCTCGAAGGGACTCTCCGAGTGGGGTGAAGTGGGGTTAGGGTGCCTATATGTCTGTCTGTCTCAGGGTGAAGACATCCATTGTTGCATTAAATGTTCAGCGCGTGACGCTCTCGCGCACTCGGTGCGTGATTTGGGCGCTAAAATGGCGTCTCTGCATTAGTCAAAGCTACGCGCTCGAGCTGAGGGACACGGGATTGCGCGTACTTCAAAATGCATAAAAAAACAATTGGGCGTAAAAATGGCTGAGATGTCACCACTCAAGCAAAAGCGCGCGTGTTTATGAAGGCACTCTAAGTGGGGTGAGGTGGTTGCGCCTCTGGCGGCAAGCAAGTGAACTACATACGGAGAAAAAATGCCATTGCCTCCCGGGCGATTGCAAAGGCCGTAAGAAGAGAAAGAGAGCGCGCGCTTCCAGTCCGGCCGTGGTTTGCCTTTGCTATGTCCACGCGCAAGCTGCACGTGGAAGCTGCGGTGAAGGACGGCGGCGTTCTGTGACTGTCTTCCGTGACATCCTTGATTCGTGCTCCGTCCCAAATTATTAGTGACAAATCTCTCGCTATTTTTTAGGTTAATTTACGAATATTCTGTTCAGATAAAACTTTAGATTTTGTTTTGTAGTTGCAGCCTACAATTTAGTACAAAAATATAACAGGCATGTGGCCAACATTATGCAGAATTTTGTTTTTTTTCGAGGAGCATTTTTGAAGCAATTACTTTACTATACTTTGTTTCACCTTATGTGCAAGCGAAGGCAAAGCTGGAAGCGCGAGCACGAAAGCAACGTGCGTTCAGGCCCTGCTCGAGCGCGCGAGATGGAGAGAAACGCAAAAAGCGCTGGTCTCGCTCTTCTAGCTTTGGCTTCGCTCGCAGAGAAAGTGAAACGAAGTATAAGATAATACATGACATTCTCCTGATTTTGATTGCACAGAACGACGGCAACGCCATAAACCAACCCTGTTGGAGTGATTTATTTGGTGACGCCTCTCTCCCCCATTCGCCTCCTCTCTCTGCCACAGCACGTGAAGGCGACGTCTCGGAATGCAGTGCGGGTGACGGGGTGAGAGAGAGAGAGAGAGAGAGAGTGTCTTGAAAAGAAAGGAAGCCTGGAAACGGTTGATGGGGTAACAGATACAAAGACGGCACCGCTGCCGCCGTCACGCGTGCTTCCTCAGAACTTCCTTGTCGTCATTTTTTTTTAAATGTATTCTCAGGGAGTGTCCTGGATTCCCCTAGTAATGCATCTTTGTTCGAAGTATCACACTCAAATTGTTGCCGCGTATAGTCCGTCACATTGCTTTCATGAGAGTCTAAATTTTGTTTTTATTGTTCGTTTATGTTCACAATTCTCACAAAAATTAAAAAAAGAATCTGATAAGATTTTGTACAAGGTCAGCAAGCCAGGCCATATTTTTTTTTCACCTCACGTTTGAATTGAATTGTTGGATAATTATAAATTAATTCGTGTTTTTTGCTGTGCTACACTTTTGCCTTCCAGAATTGAGAGACTTTTTTATATATAAAACCCTAGCTAAAAAAAACATTTCCTGTAAGAAAGAAAATGTGTAAAGGATAATGTACCTTTCTTCCTTGGTGCCTTTCATGAGACGTTCTCGCAGAAAATCTTGGCGCCGCAAGCTGGATTATTATCACAGGCAAAAGGAAGAAAATTGCAAACGTCTTGATGCCATGCTGTCCCTGTGGGTGCCAAAAATAACCACAATAATCGTGAGCAGGTCTGCACATTTGTTAAGTTTATTCTAGCGTTATAGGCTATGAGATTTGCAGTCACATCTGGCCATTTTCAGACCCATTTCGTAACTCACTGAAAGCTCAATAAGCGCAAGGCGTGCTGTGTCTCTGCAGTGGCTTGCTAGTTGCTCTGCAACCAGCAAGCCTCGGCGTGCGTTTTTTAAAGGGTCACTGGCAGAGTATTTATTGTGGCCAAGGTTTTTATTTGTACATGACATGAGAGAGTCCAACTACCCAGAACACAATTTGTGGCTCGAAATTCGTTTATCTTCCACCCGAAAACCGCCGATCGAAAACTGGCCGGTTTAAGTTACGCTCACTCGCTTCTCCGTGGTCACGTGCCGTTTTTTATGGTTTAGACACAACCACCAAAGATAATCAAAATCATGGGTCATCGAGGGCACACACACAATACTAAATATAGACAAAAATATTATATTCATATTTTGTGGCTTCTAAAATGTTGCAGAAAACTGTAAAACCCTTTATTTTCGCTGCACCTATTTCTTTGCGAATCGGCCACAGAGGACAAAATCGCGGCCACTATTTTCACGAATTCCAGACACCTGCATTGAAACGCTTAAGGACCGACATTTCGCGTGCCTTTAAATTTCGCAATTTTTTCAGTTCACAAAATCGCGAAAATTAAAGGCCCGCGAAAATTAAGTTTTACAAAACGTGGATAAAAAAAAAGTTGCACAGCCACGTGAGTTCTGGTAACTTTCACCTCCTCTATATTTCTTCGCCCTTCCAAGTCCAGTTTCGGTTTCAATTTCGAGTAGTTGCGTATTTTTACTTTATGAAAAATATACGTGATGCTGTAGCAAAATGTTAATTCGGTAATCTTCGAACACCATATTAATTCGCCTAGCAAGAAATTAAAAAAAAAAGAAATTGATCAAGTGGCCGGAGGGGGGGGGGGGCAGTGTCCCTCTTAGTTATCACAGCCTACAGCGACCAAGAGCTTGCTGAGTCAGATTTCAGCCCTCGCCTACGGTACGACGAAAGCTACCGGACTTTAGCTGTTTGATGACCTCTCTGAAACCTCAAGAAGGGAACACAGATGTTGGCAGCCGCGACGGCAGTCGCTTCTAAGATTTCGCTCCATTACAGAGCGCCTGTTCCGGGTTCATAATCCTATTGCCATGATCATCGACTGCTTGGCTGGTGAAAGGCCATTCTTTGCAAGTCACCGTCGCCTACAAACCTGCGCCTCACTGGCTACACACCATCGCTGCGGCTGACCTTCATCTTGAACGTCTGCCTTACATGCAGCTGGCTGCGCTACAGTACCGCTGTTGTAGTCTGCACTTAGAAAGGAGGAACTTTTGCATCACCCGTCACTTGGCAGCCGCGACGGCAGTCGACACATCTTCTTCAGATTGCGCTTCATTACAGGTTGGTTCTCATGATATTGATAACTCCATCATATGACAAAATTGCTGTCGTTGCTGCCAATTATATTGTTGTCTGCGATAGGATGTTTTTCTATTATGGCGAAATATCTCGCGCGACGTTTCGCTGAGCTTCGGGATGATATGAAAACTGAATGAAAACGATGCGACAAACGCTCGAGAGAGACTTTTGTAATAAAATTCGTGACCTTGGCTCAGACATACGTAAAGTAAAGTCTAGCATGGACTTCATAGATGCCGAGTTTGAGGACATCAAGCAGACGCTTGCAAGCAAGATCACGGAAGACAAAGCATTAAAAAAAAAAGAGCTGCGACTGAGGTGTCTTGTGCTTGAAATTGAAATGAAAGTTAATCAGGCGAGCATTGTTCAGTGTGAGCAACACTCTCGAGCCTATAACCTTGAATTTAAAGGTATTGCGGCGAATGAACGCGTGTACCTTGATGCAAAACTATGCAGGCTCGGGGAAGTCATTGGCGAACCGATTGAGAAGCCCAATATAAAAATCTGCCACAGAGTGCGCCACACGAGAGCATAACACGCAAAATGTAATCGTACAGTTAATACGTAGGGAGAAACGTGACAAGGTGCTTGCGAAAGCCCGAGAAGAAGCGACTAACGAACGAAGATTTAGGATTCTACCCTGTCACCCCTGCTTCAGACCACTGCTGCGCCGCCATCCCTTCCTGAAACCTGCACCTTCACGCAGTCGGCGATTCAAAGAATGTCGGTACTTGTAGGAAGCTCTTTTCTAGGAACTTTAGGCAAGTGTTCTGAAATCACAGCATTTGTTGTACCGGAACTGCATATTTTTCTCTGGTTCTGATCCACTTTTTCATATGTGTTTCGTGTTTCTTTTTTGCCGGGAAAAAGTTTTTTTTCTTGCGACCTGGGACAAAAGATTAGAGCTGCTGATCACGTAAGTGCAAACCGCCCCTTACGCGCTTTTCTGGCTGTCATCAAGGTCTTCGCTGTTGCTGTCGGTCCCATCCCCTCCTCCCCCACAGCAAAAAAAAAAAGAAAGAGGGGAGGGAGAGACGACAGCGAGGTGACAAGCCGTGCGCCACAGGCCTCAGGTATGGACCAATGAACTTTCCGTGGTGTCGCAGTCACTCGGGGTTGAATAAAGATTAGTATTATGTTCTCGTGGTTAATATTCAAACTGAAAACGGACGCGCGCGCCGCAACTTTCACGGTTTTTGAGCAATTAGGACTGCAGAGAGAAATCGCGAAAATGTATCGATCACGAACAAATAGTATATTTTCTCCATAGTTATACCGCGCAATTGATTTTAATTTCCGCCTGATACATATCTCTAACGCTTATGAACAATGTTTTACGCTATAATCGAGGACGCTTAGTTTCCCTAAACAAGGTGCACGCGTCGGAGCCTCCTAAAATCTTTTCCGCCTTTCTTCTCCCTGCGCGCAGTGCGAGTCTTGATTCCACCGAGAGATGCAGGAGGACTTGCTCTGTAGTAGACGCCTTTCCTTCTCTTCTTTGACGACGGAAACGTGTCTTCTTTGGCCTTGGGTGGTAACAGTGAGCTCGAAGCGGTGACATATCCAGGAGCAATTGATTACGGCGGAAATTGCACCTTTCATCCAGGGAGTTTTTATGTTGTATAGCTCGTAACGTAGTCAGTAGGTCGGTGGGGTTGAATTCCTCGACTTTTTCTCCGTAAAGCCCCAACTTTCCATTCGGAGTGTACGCAATCACAGACAAAAGGGTCTTCAAGATGACCTCGACCTTCTTACTTTGTCGGAGACAAAAAGCGTAGAAAATGTCATCTTCGTCAAAGTACTCTTTCTTGTCGTCTATTATTTATTCCTGCCTCTTTGGCCAGTCGTTTAAAGAGCAGAGCAGCAGGAGCAGAGAAGGTCGGCAGTGGCGGCGGCGGTGGCGGTGGTGATCCAGTCTCCTGCTCCGGTAAAACTTCACGAAGTGGCTTTGGTGAAATGGGTGAAGAGGATGATCTTCGCTGAATGTTCGATCGTGCTTTTATCATCCTTCTTTTAAAGCGGTCGTAAACGTACTCGCTTACTGGCAGATTTTATTTGACCAATATCGAAATTGAGGCGCAATCGAAATGAGTGGGGACTGGCAATGTTTTGCTCGCAAGCATAAATAGCGAATCAACTTCACGATATTCGAATCCTGAAGGGACTTGTTCTCTAGTATGATTTCTAATCTGTGCGGATCCTATCTCAGCAACGGGTTTATCAACTTTAAAAGCGATCGGCTTTCTCTTTCTACGTTTTGCTCATATAATTGGTCACGGCAGTGAAGTCGCGATCGTCTATCCCATCGGTTGTCTGCGACGAGTCGTCTGTGCTCTCGTGAGGGGAAACGACTTGACATCGTCATCGCCTTCATTGTCGTTGTCATCATGGATCTCATTTGTTTGTCTGTTTATTCAGCTCAGGAAAGCAGGGCCACCGTGATGTTGGCGTTGCGCCCATACCAATAGGTACACAGTGCCACTTAGGCAAAAAAGTTAAAAAAAAGAAACACAGAAATGATTGTGAATAGATATATAAATAAAGGAAAATGAAGACCGGGGTCACGTAAGAGACGTTGAAAGTGAGAGGCAGGAGTCTCTCACTCAATTGTTTCGCAAATGAGCCGTGACACTCTTAACAAACGCGCGTATGGTGTCGCGATTCGTTGTTACTGAAGTGGTGGTGATGGACGTAGGTAGCGATCTCCAGAGTTGCACTCTACGGAAGCCGAAATATTGTGCATGGCGGAGTGTGCGGGTAAAAAAGTGATTGTAACCCACCGGAACGGATATGCCGCAGAGAGGACGCAAAGGAAAGAGTTGAATCAGGCAGAAGTAGTGAAGCCAGGAGCCGTGCAGTGGCAACACGGCTTCGATGGGGAAGCAAATTCTAGTCAACTAGTTGGAGGAGCTCAAGAGTGAGCAGCTCCCGCTAGGGTGGTGTTGAATCGCCAAGCTGACGCCTTATGATGTGGTAGGCGGCGCGACGCTGGACTGACTCGAGGGACGCAATGAGTTGGGCGGATGAAGGGTTACACACCGAGCTACCAAACTCGAGAATAGGCAGCACTAGAGCGGTGAACAAGGATCTTGGAACATCAGGGCAAGCTCCTCTTGTGGATCAAATGACGAAAGCCAGAGCCTGCCCTGCCTTGGAGACTACGTCTTGAATGCGACGACGGAAGTCCAGACGGTGATCGATCGTGATACCGAGGAGGCGGATGCGCTTTGTAAGGGAAACCTCAGCACCCAGACGGAGGGCTTGAGGGACTTGAGGTCTTGCGTGAGTTCTTGATGTATATGATGGCGCATTTAGACAGGTTTAGGGCAAGCTTGTCGTTTACAGACCAGAGATGAACCCGGTCGAGGTCAGCATGCACGCGTCTATAGACAGAGGTGGAGGCTGGTGGGTGAACGATGGTAGGATCATCGGCATATAAAAGAGGGGTGGAAAAGAGACAGGATGTGAGATTGTTGATAAAGATGTTAAACAAGATGGTACCGAGTACACTATCTTCTGGTACATCGTAGCGTACAGGTTGTGTGGATGTTTGAGCGCTCTCATAGGCAACAGATTGGCTGCGCCAGGAAAACATTCTCCATCCAGGCATACAGTAAACCAGAAATTCCCATCAGACGAAGCGTGTGCAGGAAAACGCTGTGGTCAATGCTGTCGAAGGCTTTTCCGAAATCTAGATGGATGATTTCGCATGGGATTTGACTGTCAATGATGTCACTAAGCGCATGAATGACTGTCGCGAGAGCCGACTCACAGCTCCTGCCAGGGCGAAAACCGCACTTATGGGGGCTGAAGAGGTTCGAAAGCTTGAGGTGAGCCAGGAAGTGTTTGTTAATGACTCTTTCCATTGTCCTGCACACGATGGAGGTTGTGGAGATCAACCGATATAAACCAAAGTCAGATTTGGGGCACCATGTATTTTGTAAAGGGGTGTTACGGAAGCGACTTTCCAAGATTTGGGGACGGTACTGTGAGAGAAAAAATCGTTGAAAAGACGGGTAAAAATCACGGAGAAACGGCTAGGGCAGGACTTGAGGTGCACGAGGTGAATGCCATCCGTTCCAGGACGTTGGTAGGTTTGACACGAGTGAGAGCTTCCTAAGTTTTATCGGGAGAAATAACTAGGAAAGAGAGTAGTTTCTGGTGCGGTCAGGGCTGGCAGAGTAATTGGTTGAGAGGGAGAAAGGTCGGGTGCAATCAGATCAGTTGATGTAGGAGCTAGGGGAAGTGTTGAGAGAAGAGTCCAACTATGTCATCAGGCTTGGGGTAAGATTTACCAAGATGTATAAATGCCAGAGCATGGAACATATTTCGCGGATGGTGAAAGTAAGTCCATGAGAGTTTGGGCTGTCGGATAGCTTTTGCTGCTAGTTGCTGTAGATGGTCTTTGTCGGAAGTATAAATGAGACGTTTGTCATCCTTACGGGCTTGGTGGGCTTGGTTGAGATGGGTGGGATTTGACTTTTTCGTTCCTTCTGGAGAGGCCGGTGTTTGCGACTGAGTAGAGCTAAATTTTTTTATTTACGGAAGTTTGCTGCGCTTTTTACGAACCGTGAAGGGAACACATCCAGGCCAAATTGCGTACATGATGTGAAGCCAAAGGCCATAAGCGTGATTAGCCGATTCGTCATCAGACACAATAGACCAGAGCGCTAGGTGGATAAGCAGGTTGGGATGCGGTAAATCGGTTTTTGTAATCTACAAAAGCTGATTGGCTTGCTCACCTCGCTTGGGGGCTAAGCAGCGGATGCTGGTGAGGAGAGCTCGGTGATCGCAACCAGGGAGGCTGGGGATGACTGTGCAACGGTGAGATAAGGCGGGATCGGTGGGGAAGGCGAGGTCGAGGAAGCTGACGGAGCCATTCCTATATGTTAAAGATGAACTTTCACAGAGTTGCGCGAAGTTAGCTGTTTCCAGTTTATCTAATAACAGGTCGGTCGGGTCGGCTGGATTGGAGAGGAGTATCGGGGCCAGTCCACTTAATGTCTCTATTAAAATCGACAAATGTAAACACTGCGGAATTTTTTCTGGTCGATGCGCAGTGGGCTGTCATGTGGGAGAGCGTAGGAAGTTTAACGTAGGGAGGGCGGATAGTAGACACATGGCAGTAAGAGTTTTCCACGTTTGCGAAAAACCTCGACAAAGATAGACTCAAGACCTGGCATGGTGAGATGATTAAGTCGTCGGCAGGGCAAGTGTTTTGGCACGGCGAGGAGGACCACACCCCCCCCGTTGAGGCGACGGTCTTGCCGAAAGAGAGAAAATGGTACGAGCTTAATTAGCAGTCCGTCGAATACAGAGGCGTGTAGCCACGTTTCACACACAGCAAATATTGTGTTAGTCAAAGACGACGCCAGAGCATTGATGTCAAGTAGTTTGCTCTTTAGGGATCGCATATCAGAAAACCATACATAAATCTCGTTTGGATGCTCAAAAGCGCCGAAGACAGCACTAGTGTCGAGTGAACGATGATCGCCATGTCCACCAGTGAACAGAGGCAAGCGAGACGGTTGCTTGGAAAAGCTACTTGCGACGGAGTAGGGCGTAGGAGTATTATGGTGTTCAGATGAGAACAAGTCACCAGCCAAGTGTGGGAGTTGGCACGCCACGGAGAACCAATCTGTCGATGAGGAAGACAGGCGTCTATATGAAGCACGAAACATGTCTCACATTTGCGATGGAGCCACAAGTCGCAGCCGTCGCACTGCAATGCGGCGACATTATCGTACACAGGCAGAAAACTGCAAGGGCAGGGGAGACCTGGGCCAGGGTAGGGAGGTACATGACCGGCGATGAGTAAAACCAGAAGAAGATGGGCTTCAAGGCAGGGGCCAATAGCGGAAAACAGCCGGCCATTATGTCGAGTGCCAGTTTGCCACAGCAGGTCGTCTCCGCGAGTTGCTCTGTTGAATGGAGAATCCGCAGTCCAAGAGCAATTCATCAGAAACATGTAATATGTCGATGAGAAACTACATCTGTTGCATAAAACTAATTGGCTCATTATGCGTAATACGAGGCGGAGAATAATAAAGGAATCGGGGCACGCCGCCATGACCACCGGTGTTGATCTGCAGTTGGGTTACAAAAGCCACAACAAAAGTCTCACTTTGCGCCGGAAAAAATGTGACCAAGGGTCCGAGGCAGTGTTGTACACGTTCCTCAAAAGAAGGAACGGAAGCTCGTTCCTCGTTCCTTCTGATTTTTGGAACGCGTTCCCGTTACAAGTTCCATCTGTGAAAAAGAAACTCGTTCCCGTTACAGTTTAGAAAATGGAACGTATCGTTACATATACGTTACATTTGTATTTTGCTGATTACCATATTTAGTTAGATCAAACAAAGTTTTTTTTTTTATCTATCCCATGAAATGGCAACATAAGAATTTGAATGCTGTGATGGAAGGGCACCAGGAGAAGAAAACAAGCGGAGGCAATGTTTCATTTGTTGAAATATTCACTTTAAAAATCTCAGCGTTTTTCCATATTCATGTGTTTGTGGTGGGCAATGCAGAAGAGCCAAAAGTACTGTTACCCCAAATTGCACGATCGTTTTACAACATCACACGTTTCGATCTAACGAAGTCCCTTGTTCAAACTTAACAACAGTAGCTTCTCAGTGTCGCTATCCGCAAGTGGAGAAGAGGGTAGGGCTTTTGTAAGGTCAGTCTTGAAAACTACCAGTCCTTCTTTGTGAAGGTTGGATTCGTTGTTCAGTTTGAAGGTGGGAGAAGAGGAGAGGAAAAGAAAGTTAATTTTTGTGCATCTGGCCAATGTACGGTATGTAAGGGTGCGTTTGACGTCTGGTAACCTATTCTTTTGTTGTAACTGTCGGTCTATTTGTGGAAGTTCAGTGATGGCTGTAGTCGGCCTTAGATTTGTGAGTGTATGAGGATTCGTGGAAGCAAAGAAAGTAGCTGAGTTTGAAAAGTCCCTCTTTCTCTGTCATTTTCCATCGACTTCGAGACTGCGGTGCCCGCAGTCTCGAAGTCGATGGAAAAGTCCCTCTTTCTCCGTCTGCGGGCACTGCAAAGAGAAAATCAATGCACTACCTCTCCTTCACCCGACTGTTACCAAGCGAGGACACCACCAAATAAACCCTAAGGAACAAAACAGTTAACAAGATGCTGCTCTTCGTAAATATATTGTTTTCATACTTTTCTTGGAATTCCCTCTTAGAAATAAAATAAAAATTACCCGCTGGACGAAGAAAAGGAACGCCGTTCCTTCTTCCGTTCCCGTAAAAATGTAACGAGTTCCAGTTCCAGTTACATAGATGCAAAATGGAACGGCGGCGTTCCTCGTTCGCTCCTAAAAGGAACGCGTTCCAGGAACGCCGTTCCGTACAACACTGGTCCGAGGACATCATTTTGCTGGTAGATAGAGGACATTGGAATAAGGTTTAATGGTGAATTATACAAAGCGATGAAAACGGTCGTTTGGATCGTTCTTCTCGCCTCCTCGTTATTAACCAAACAGGAGAGAGGCACCATTTTGTGGAGCATCTGAATTATTTTCTTCAGTTTGATGTCGTCCTGTTTCTTTTCATCCTTTGAGATGCCGAAAATTCGCTCCTAATAAGGTACGAGGAGTATTTCTTTTCAGAATATATTGAAGTTACGGAACATATTAAATCCACATGAAGGCAAGGTTGTCACTCCACACTCACTTTACAAGTTTGCTGGCTTCCAAGAAGAGTGTACTTTTAGAACTGACACTGGGCTCACGAAAGCGGTAAGAGGGGAGACTTTGGGGAAGGAGAAGAGAAAAGATTAGCGACTCCAATTGTCTCGAAGGTCGTGAAATGCCACGTTGGCGACCTTCAAACATATGTGTACAACCGCGCCCCAAAAGAGACAACTGCGCGGCGCCGTTTACAAACAAGACCCATGGGGGTCCATATAACAAATACAAAGCTTGTTTTGGGAGAGAGGGAATTTTGTAACTTTTGCCGTGTATCTGCTGTGCTACGTCATAAACTACATGATGCACCCCTCGTGACGCCTTGCTTTGACACCATGGTGAAGGACGAAGATCAGCGTAAGGGTGTGCTGCTCACGTCCAATCTCCTGTACTTTTTTTTCAGGCAGGGGGGGGGGCGGGGCTTACGCAACTATATTTTATCGGGGGGGGGGGCAGAGTGTACCTCCTCCCCCTCCCTCCCCCCTTCTCTGTCTAAGTGCAAGCCAATTATTATGTTGCCTGGAAGGAGTCTCCGACTCCTGTGTTTACCGCGTCCAAAAAATCCCAAGCTTCCATTTTACCGAAGCTCATTTTAGCGAACGCCGGTTTAGAGACCCCTGTTTATAAAATCCCATTATTGAGGAATCAAAGAAAGTTGCAATGAGCCTCCGTTTAGTGGATTCGGAAGCCGCGAAGTGGCGCGTCCGGGCGGGCCTGGTGGGTTAACATTTTTTGTTTGTTTTGTAACTAGCCGCCGCAGACTGTTGCCGCAGAGCGGCTTGAACGGGGGTGCCGGGTGGGTTAAGTTGTGCCCCAGTGATACACGCGCGAAGCAGGGAACCAATTTTAATGCGAAAGCATTAACTGTCGTATGAAGCAAGCCGACGTCATCAGCTTTGAAACCACGCTAAACAGCTCTTAAATCCTTCTCCAAGTCAAGCCAGCTCCCAGCTATGAAAGTGGAACCACGCGCAAAGCTAACCACGGCACCATTTACACCGCTTCGATCCTATTGGCTAGCGCGCGTCGACCAGGCTCCCATTCGCCGGACACGCAGCGCCATGAGGTTGGCGGGTCGTTGGAACTGACGCTGTGCGTCAGTTTCAACGACCGGCCACTTCATGGCGGTGCGTACCCGTCAGCTCAAGGTCAGCGCCAGTCAGCGCGCCAACAGGCGTAGAGCAAGAATGATGTAAATGCTTTCGCAGTCACAACTCATAAGTGCTTAAGTGTACCGCGATATTTTTTAAACAGCGCGCTCTTTACGATAAGCGGCGTTCCTCTAAACTGGGACTCCGCTTTTCCTTAAGAGGACTTCGATTAAACGTGCCCGTTCCCCAAAAAGTATTTTGACATAACGGCGTTCTATCAGCCGTAGTGAATCCCCCTAAAAAGTGGTCCCTCGATTTCCGTCTGATGACGTCATAAAAGTGTCATGCTGTCGACGGCCGTGATTCCGGCGGCGTCACAGCAGCAATGGTGAATGCGGCAGACGGCTGCTCTGCTGCAGGTCGCTCTCCTGCTTCAGAGCTCACGGAAGCGCTTCGGCAGCTAGGAGTTGTGAAGCTGTGTGACGACAGCAACGCTCATGTTTGCTCTTGCTTTTCGCCAGCATTCCTACGACCAATTGCCAGGATCGCGACATCCGAGAGCATAGCGCTCCGGTTTTTGTGACGTCGTTTGTTGCCTCTTCGAGACCCCTTTTCGATTCATGGGCGGAACATAGGACGCTAAACACACCAGTCCAAAACGCGTTCCAGGCGGAACGCTTCTTACTTCGTGATTTGTTTTCCGGCGTTCTTATTGGCTGTAATCTCATTGGCCGTGTAATGGTAAAAGTATACAAGAAGTCGCCACATTTTGCAATTTTTAAGCTCTCGGTCGGTACTAAAAGTTTTCGAAATGAAAAAAAGAAAGAAATACTAATCCAAAACAGGGCAGTGGAAAACTTACCGCAAGTAGTATGTTGGGAATGGATATGTACGAAGCTGGAAATCGACCAATATATGCCAGACAGACGGAAAACAGGAAGGCCAGGAACATCTAGAAAAAGGAAAAAATGCAGCATTATCGAACGTGTATATATTTAGAGCCCTGCGCAGATAACAGTTTGATCACCCGCATCCGATCCGCAACAACACACTTTGTATACGCCTCCGAACCGCATCCCCAAAATTCGGAACCGCATCCCACCCTCAATCGGCGCATTCATTTCACATCACGAAATTGAGCATGAATAAAATTAAAAGAAAATCATCTGGATGGCATCCTATAAGTAGGTTTCCGTGTTTTCGGTACATACCGATAGACACCGAAAATTATCCCCCGAGGCAGTTTTCTCTGAATCGGTGGAAACGGATCAGAAAACCCCCCAAATTTAAGCTGTCCTTGAAGAAAAATCAATGCCAGCTTGACGGTAAAAATCTTCAACCCTGTTTTTTTTTCGTTGATTCGGAACACAGTTACACTGAACCGTCCTTAAGGTTGTGCCGTTCTCCAGTAATTAAATGGTCTCTTTACAACACAATCCCGATAAACACCGATGTTTTTCCGACATAGAAATTAGGCACCGAAAAACACCGATTCAGAGGAAAAATAAGCATCGAGAAATAACCCTCGAATGTGAAGAACAATAAATATCGAAAACAAGAAATCTTACGTATATGCCATCTGTGTACTATTCTACGACAAACTCTTAGTGTCAGAACACGGATAAAGTCACTTCATCGTATCTTGTTTTATTTTATTTATAAAATAAATGATCATCGTTCCACAGACACTTCGCATCGCTGAAGAAATGATCGCAGTTATGAGATCGTCTGGGAGTCCGAGGCACTGACAGTCTGTCCACAAGATGCGCTCGAAAGGAAGGAAATTTATATTTATTTTTATTTTTGCTTCGTAACACCCGCTTCGAGCACACACATATTTTATAAACATGAAAATTAACAAAAGACAAAATACGCGGTTAAAAATAGTCCATGCTAAGGTGAGACGAAGTACAGCTGCCTTTGTCTCCACTGCACTCGCCAAGCGCGTTAAACGAGTATAATGGGAAAAGAAAAGCAGCTAGCTCTAGGTCTACCCACTAACCATTCCAACCGGAAATCGGTATTCCGACGTCCCCTCGCGCTAACATCTCCATCTCCCTCCGCTCCTGGGCGCATTGTGTTGTATGTGTGTTTAGAGAGCCGGAGGTTAGAATCAATGGACGACTTGACTCTCAGCTGTAGAGGAGAATTCTCGCCAGTGCAGTACAACCGCTAGCCTGGGGTGTTTAACTTGAACCACGCAGCAGTTATACACGACCGCATGCCGGTACACGATGCTCATCCAGATCGAAATGTGCAGGGGTGGGTATTGAACCCAGGATCTCTGGGTTCTGCAGCGCGAACTTTCGCTCTACGTGCTCCGAGCTTCGGTGCGCACACTCAGCCATCGATCATCTCCCAAGCACAGGGCAAGCACTGAGTTCCACAAATCGTTAATTTTCAAATATTCATAGTGCCATGATCGCAGCTATTAGGCACGAGCCGCTACCCGAATACATGTGGAGGCATTAAGGAGTTTTAGCAGAGGAGGCCCCTACGGTTTGGGTCACCCAAGCAACTTGGGGGATCAAGAGGCGTTGAGATCTCCTATTCTAACACTTTCTAATAGGGAGTTTTACAATTGCATTGTGGCGAGCCCATATCGAATGCTCACGCAGTGCTCTTGTCCACTGTATGAGCCGCATTTAGATGTCGTCGACGCAGGGATTCGCGAAATGAATCACAATATTGATCTCGCTAACAATGCGACGCACACAACTTCGTCGTCAAGTTTTGCGAAGGAGAGACTGAAAGAAACCATTTGCTTGGACCCCTGAAATTGCGCGGCGATCAAGAAGTTTCTTCCCCGGTGGCGTTGCGTGCGAGATTACGGGGGTCCCACGATCAAGCGTATGCGTCATTAATACAGCCTTCTGCAACTGAGGCAAGCTCCAGCATCAGTAGAATCAGAAGCAGATTTGAACACCAGAAAGTTATACAGCATGTGATGTCACCCCAGTAGAGTGCGCGGGAAAATTTGAATCTTAGTTTTGACATTACCCTCATTTGGCGTTTTCTCAATAGCTATTTCGCATTTATAGATGATAAAAAGCATCCCGAAAAGAGTAAAGCTTGGGTATTACGAATATGAATTTTGTTTGCGTAGCTCAAAAAGCCGTCGGGGCTCTTTTTTTAAGAAAGCACTGACGCGGTAGTTTGAACGTCTCCGAAAGTTAATTTTTCCCGAAAAATACCAACACGAAACAAAAAAATTGTTCGACGATCAATGGGATTTATCCGATAGAAATGCGTTAGCATTGGTTCTTTCTCACTTCCTTTTCACCCTTTTCCATTCGTTTAGGACCCCTTGCCATTCGTTTATCACCGCTTTCCTGTCGTTCATTAATGCTTTTCCTTTTCGCTTTCCGCTGCACGCATCGGTCGCCATGCCACTACTGCAGCAGCCAAACGACGCTTATGGTGCATTCACACTGGCGGTTGAGATGCGTTTGCGAAGTGGTTGCGGATGCGGTTCACAAGCGACCCCGTTCAGACACACCGAGAAACGGCTGGCGGTTGGCGAGAGGCGGTTTGCGGTTTCACGGCGATCAAGTATGATCTTCTGAGACTTGCGTTTGGCAGCCCTTTTTTAAAATCCAAAGTCCACTTTTCTCTACGATCCAAAGCCAAAAGTTGGCTATTTTGGCACTTTGCAGATTTTTCTCTGGGACGTTCACACGCATCACGACTTCGGGCAGCGAAAAAGAGACATGAACCCGCGAAACCCGCCTGCGATTCCCTCGACTTCGCCCACAAGCAAAGCCCAGCTAGGCGTGCCCTGCTGACTCCGAAGAGGATGCGCCAGAGCCTTTCTTCGAAGTGGACCCTTCCCGCACGAATAGCTCACCTTCTTTTCGGTATAGGGTGTCAGTCTTTTCCCCGCATTGTTCGCTCTTTTCATTTTCGGAGTTGTGAGTGGCAGTGTGGACCGCGGTGCGGGGTAAAGTGTTCGGTGCTAGCCGGTCGTGGCTTCGTTGATGCCGGACTCTGCTATCGTCACTCCCATCCCACGTCGATCGAGTCTACTGTTTGTTTGTCATTAAGCTCGAATAAACGCCGTATGAATTACCTATGCATCGTCTGGTACGTACACTTTATTTCTTGAGTAGGTTGTCTTTATTCCTTTCGGTTGTAGTAAACGTTACAGGTCGAGCTAGCGAAGGTACCCTGCCACCTCCGCGGTAGTGTGGTGGTTACGCAATCATGCTCACGACGTCTCTATCGGCCTTCGTGGTGGTCATGCACGGTGTCAAAAGCTTTCAATAGTTCATGCCACTGTTCACAGCTGACATTTTGGTCGATCAGGTGCGGGTTCCGACGTTTTATGGGCAAAGACTAACAATGCAGAGAGCGACGGGCTGTGGCACCCCGAATAATAAACAAGCTCTTACACCAACCAAATCACAGGAGCGTAACCCATTAAGATTACGAGTCAGTTCTTTTCGCGGCGGATTTAAGTGACGGACGTGAATATCACGTTTCTTCGTTGATTTGTTTGCTGTAACGCTAGGACTACAGCACCTTGGACGCCTCACCAGCGACAGATGCCATCTTGTTTCGAAAGCCATCGACGTCACGTCAGCGTCGCGTTGCGATTGGTTGCCGCTTCGCCGTTCGCGAAAGCGGTTGGGGCAAGTCGGTCCCGAAGCGGTTGGAAAAAATGCGCTCCAACAGCTCGATTCCATCCACTTTGCGGTTGAGAACGCGCGGATCCGCTTCGTGTTCGCGGATCCGCTTCCAGTGTGAACGCACCATTCCGCTCTTCCTCTGTGTCGGCCTGACATGTCCGACGCGTGGCCTCGGCTTTCTTCCGTCGCCGCTCATGGATACAGTCAGCCATATTCCTCGTGGAAAGAACCACATCCATCGCCGGAGCGGAAACTGAGCTGGGCCACATACCGAAACGGCGCCGCGCCTGCTCGTCTCTGGCTCCGTGCCAGCTGTGCGACGCTCGTGTTGGTCTGAAGTGCCGACGTCAGCACGCGTCCCCCTTTCCCTCTCTCTCCGCCGCCGACCAACACCTCCTAGATAACAAAACTGTAGTGCTGAATGCGATGGCGTCATCAGCGAAGGCGAGCGCTGGGCACAGATTGGACACGATGATTGCGTCAACGTTCGGCTCAAACTTGACTCGAAGCCGAGCGCTGACGCAGCACTCGTTTCCAATCTGTGTCCAGCGTTGGCCTGCTCTGATGACGCCATCTCACTCAGCACTACGGCTTTGTTATCTAGGAGATGTTGCGCACAGAGTACCTCCTGACCACCCCACTTTCTTCGCGACTTCTTGCATGGCGCTGAAAAACAGACGCACGGACTGACACCGGCGGGGTTTCGTGAAAACGGGCGTTTTAATGCTAACGATGAAAACAGTGCGCGAAACAGGAACATGGTTTGTCCATGTTGAATTCGTTTATCGCGCCTTCTTACATAGCAACCTTTACACGATTGGTTCCTATACTCCGATCGACTTGGTGCTTAAATAAAATACCAGAAATTCATTAGTGATAGACAATGGATGCCCAAGAAGCACGGATTTTGGCCAAGAATTGGCCAATGACTGGCGATGGTCTTTTGGCCAATGGCCAAAAAGTGGCCATTATAATGTAGATGGTTGAGCCTGTTGGTTTCTAATTTACAATTACGAAAGAGAGACATTGAAGGCAAACAGACAACACAGCTGCTTTCGACTTTCAACAAAACGTTTACAGGCTTGACTTTGCCTACCGAAGCTTCCTGCCTCCCCGACGCCCCCCGTCGAACTTCGGGAGGCGAGGCCACGCCAGTAAACGTTTAGTTGAAAGTCGAAAGCCTGTGTTGTCTGTTTGTCTTCAGTGTCCCACTCTCGTTATCGTAAAATAAAAAGTGGCCATTCATCGGTCATTGTTTGGCCAATGGCCAGTGGCCATTGGCCAGCCTTTGGCTAATGACTGGCATTTCTCTGGCCAATGGCAGATGGCCATTGGCCAATGGCCAGAGAAAGGCCAGTCATCGGCCAATGGCTGGCCACTGTCTGGCCACTGTCCAAAGGACCATTGCCTGCCATTGGCCAATGATGTGCCAAATCTGGGCAGTTTGGGTGGACGATCGTGCTTTGGTGCCCATTTTGTTTACATCAACGCTATCGACGTTTTTTTTTTCGCAAATAACGAAAAAAAAACTAAACGTTACAAATGTATGGATAGGAAATTAATACTCAATTGACCTAGCCAGCATAAACGTACCTTTAGCATAGGTCCCTTCACAATCGGCGAATCAACCCGCGCTCATGGGTCGCAAGCACATGCCACGCGCGGTGGATCGCGAACTGATTGATCGCCGACAATTAAGGTCTCTTTGCTAAAGGTGCCTTTATGATCGTGTGAATGTGGTGTTAGGGTTTATTTTAGATATACTGAAGACCGACTTCGCGGTGGCTATAAAACAGAATACATACACGGATCAACCATCCTCCATGTCGACCCATCTTGACCTTTGGCAAAAAACCTGTAAAAGCAAAAACATAAAGTAGTAGAGTTTAAATTTTAAATATTTAATCGTTCGTTCGTTCGTTCATTCACGCATTGATTCAACCAATAATGAATAATGTATTTATTTGCCTGTGAATACCAGCAACATAGTAGAAATATGTAAATGAAGTTTGCGATCACTTTCGTGGTATATGTGTTTTTCCTTAATTGAGTTCAATCTACCTGCATTACATTGTAGGCGGTTCGAGGGCACATCCCCAAAGCTTTACTCACGCGAACTAAAGTTATAAAATAAAACGTAAAACTAAACCTTTCAGCGTTACCCATAAATTTTGTGATTATTATAATACCTCGTCAAGAAAAAAAAGAAGAAAAAAGGGAGCGGCATTGATGGGTCGTCGTAGCGTCTTGTCGACGAAAAAGGAAAAGAAAAAGCCATCCCGGTTTGGTTATTTTATATATATATTAATTATGGGCAGTAACAGATTAATACATTTGGCATTGCCAATTGCATAACGTTTACGATTTTTAACCCTACTTTTCAGGTATTCACAATTAACTTACATAAATGTTATGGAATTACAAATATTGCATAATATTTCGATGAGTGTTGCGGAGTTGCCACACCGGAGCTGGAATGAATCCGTAACCATTCCGCACTTTCACGAACCCGGAATAGAATGGGAATGGAATGGCGGCATGTCGGGGGGGGGGGGGGAATGGAATGGAATTCAATCTTTTTTGCCCGGAATAAAGTGGGAATCGAATGGCGCTCGGTTCTTACGCGAGCTGTGTCGATTTGCATAGAGGGACTACGGGCTCATGGCGCGATTCGCTAGCGCACGGTAAGTGACTTTTTCAACGCCACCGTTGCACTGGAGGTGACTGACGGCTTTATTTTCTCACTGGCTTATGCCCCTTCGAGGATGAAAATGGCACGCCCTCGGTGGAAGCAACCAAACCTGAATAGTTGTCGACAGACATGATGTCGTTCCTGGCGCCGCGAGCTGCGACAAAGCGGCTGTTGTAATCATGCGCGATCAGCATGCAGGTTTTAACCAGGGTGTCCAACCGAACTCTAACGAAAAACCGGAGCAAAATTGTTATTTTAGGGGCGAAGCTCCTTAGGGCCTAGCCTTGTCCGTCCGTCCGTCCGTCCGTGCTCACATAAAAAGAAAAAAATGTTTGCGCAGTCGACAGGATTCGAACCTGTGCGGGGAGACCCCAATGGATTTCTAGTCCATCGCCTTAACCACTCGGCCACGACTGCGGGACGAGTAGGGGGCTCTGAGATGATGTAGTAACTCAAGAGCTGGGGTTTCTGTCATGGCTGAAACGTTGCATGTAGCCGCTCAACGTCTATACAGGAGAGGGCGCTGCGGTCAAACGCGTATATAATCGCGTTAAACTTTGCATGCATTGGCTCAACGTTTATAGACGAGAGGGCGCTGCGGTCAAATGCTCAAATGCGTATATAACCACGTTCCATACCACACATTCTCTTTCTGACATGGACCGTTGACTTAAGCGGTGGAGATGCGTTCCATCGGCTTCTAGCGGATCCAAGCTGATCCGCTAGAAGAACCACTGGCTCTGCACTTCACCGACCATAAAGCAGTAATAATGAAGTCGAAACGCCACCCGGAACTCAGCACTACCTATGAGCAATAAAAAAATCAGCACCATCAGCACTACCTATGAACAATAAAATCAGTATCATCAGCACCACCAGAGCTTCGCCCCAATCAACATCATTCACCACGTGGAGATGCGGTCATTTTTTAACTGAACGGGAACAAAACTGTAACCAAAATCAATTATTCGATATCCAACTCGAACAGAAACAGAACCGTAATCTCATGTGGCGGTTATCAGTTCATTGGCAACGGTTCGGCTTAATGAAATGTGAGCCTCGCCTTCTTGCAGGTGGCGGCTCGAAGTCAATTCAATATTCCAGATGGTGGCGTCAGCGGCTCAGTTTTTACTAAAGGAACGGCGGCGACGACATGAAGACAGCTCAGAACTAATGAAACAAACAAGTAAATGCCACGCCTATGTGCAGCACAAATTGGCGTCGGCGAGTCGGCGTGGAGGCGTACACTTGTATACCTTGTTTCACTTTACGATAGACCGCAATGGACGCTACGAGCCACCGGAACCAATTCAGAGCTCGGAGGGCGTCACGTGTCCTTCCGGTCGGGCGGAGCGACACGGGGAGCTCAAAGTCACGAGACAAGCTACGAAATATAGTTTGGCTTGTGTGGCTCGTAGCATCCATCACGGTACATCATAAGGTGAAACGGAGTATATTAAACTATGCCGAGTGGCTAAATTGCTATTCTTTGTAGGCGCATGTGTGTATGTATTTTCTTATCTTGATTCTAAGCTTCTAAGCATGATTCCTTAAAGGGGCACTGACAGGTAAAAATCAGTTTTTTTTTATCATCCGAAACGATTCAAAATGACGCCTGGACATTACCCTCAATATATGAAACTTGGGAACTTAGTATTTGTGAAGTAAAAAAAACAATTTCCCAAAGCCGACTTTGAAGTTCCTGCGCGATCCGCGCCAGTGCAGTGACGTCAAAGATTGTATCGTTCTGCCAGTCGAGATTCTCTCACGTGTCCGTGTAGTGTTCGTCCGTGTTCCGCGATCAACCGCTCCATTCGTGCCGCCTATCGCTGTGAGCAGACGACGCTTCACTTTCGGGTTTCTTTTAGGGTTCTTTCAACGATCTCAAATTGTTTGAAACGCTGTGAAGTGTGAGGTCGAAGAGAACGCGAAGTGATCCTCGGTGAGCGACATGAGGGGTCACGTCACAACTGTTCTGCGTGAAAGGCTGCCCCGGCGGAGTCACAACAGAAACTACGGTACGCAGACAACAAACCCAGTTGTTTTGACCGTTTGACGATTTCCTTTCGGAAGTTTGAGAGGTCGTCAGGCACCTAAAAAATTACACCATCTTCCCGAGGGGAACCATGGGGTGATGCGGAGCATCGTGTTGGTTCCGAAGAAAGAGTCAGTTGCGTGCTGACGTCGAGAGATGGCGCCACCGACTGCCCTAGCGTTATCCCCTACGCGAGCCTTCGTCGCGGCTCGCGGCAGAGAAACTTGGAACGCTCGCTGCTCGCCGTTTATTTTTTTCACACTTGAAGGAGAAGAGACTAGAGGAGGAGAGTTGCGCGTGCGCGCGCGGTGTGAGTACAAGCGAACGCACGCGCAGTGCACGCAGCTGGTAGAGAGAGAGAGCGGAGAGAGTAACGCGCAGCTGTTGGAGAGAGGGAAGGAGGAGAGTTGCGCGTGCGTAGTGCGAGTGCGGACTACGACGCCGACGCCGCGGGACATAGACCCGAGCAAGAGAAGCTCCGCATCTAAAAAGAACTTTGTCCAATTCCCCGACTCATCGATCATTCTCAGTGATACATGCGTCGAGCGCCGCAATGTTTTCCGAAGGTGGATAAAAAGCCAGGAGGCGACATCACTCCGGACTCCAATTTTCGGTATTTCGAAAATAAGAGCCGTGGTGGGTTCGCAATTGCGTTAAAAAACATGTTTTACGAATGCCGTTATTAAATATTCTAGAAATTTCGCTTACAAAGCTTGTAAATTTCATAATCGAATACGACAAAAATAAAAATAAGCGAGGAGGTGAGGAGCGGCAGAGGAAAACCGCCAAAAATAAAAAAGCGCACGCTCGCATAAGTTTTTTTTTCTTTTTCGTTTTGATATTTTTTGCGAGTCTATGACTACAACTTGCATCGTTTTTGACAACAAAAACAAATACAACCTTTAAGGTGTCAGTGCCTTTTGAAAAAAAAAGGAACAAACATAAACATCAAAAGAAAAACAAAAAGTTGACGGCTGTCGCGCGTTTGTTCCGCGTCGGCGAAATCTGGAGGCACCAAGAGGCGAAGCCGCGTAGAGCGCGACACTGCGGCGTCTGTTGCCGGGACACCAGTCGCCCAAAGCCCTAAACACTGCTTGAAGAATGCTTTTGTGTGTGTGTGTGTGCTGTTTTATTGAAACAGGAAGTCACCCGCTGTATTTTTGTGTCTTTTTTGTTTTATTCGTGTTTCGAGCGGCTTTCGCTCTCTTTGTCCTCTTCAACGCAGTCGTACGAACAAGACGTTCGTGCGTGCGGCGTGGGTAGTTTTTCGTTTCGATCAAGCATCGCACCGGCGTCGGGTAGTGCATCAGTACTGCGGAACGCCCGTTAAAGACACCAGGCTAGCAGTCGTACTGCACTGGCTAAATGTCTCATCTACAGTGGGTGACAATGTCGCCATACTCTGGCTGGCTAAAGTCCTCCTTTCTAAAAAAACAACGACTAATTTGTTTTGTGGGTAGATTACGGGTACGTGCGTGCTACCGTCACGGTGTCACTGTGCGTGTGCGGGAGAAGTTGGCTAAAGCCATGACGAGCACAGCTACAAAATGGCGGCTTCCACTACCGTGGCTGAGGACTGCGGTGGCTGCCGCCGCTTGGGCGGTCGTCGTGATCGCAACATCGACAGCATCCTCGTGACTGTGATTTTAGTTACAGGACGACATTTTACTCCTACGGGAGGTGCACTTCATAAACGGTTTGGAAGACCCAGCAAGGTGGGCAACGGTCGCCGGTAACTTTCTGCTCGCGACGCGAGAATGTTTCTCTGCGAATGTACGACGTGCGAAGGTCAGTACACGAGACCTCTCTTGCCAAGGCGACGCAAGCGGACACGGTCGGTCGACCGCTCGCGTCGGATTCTCAAATTTAATCAAATCTAAAATGCTACTCTGGACCAAAAACATATTTTTCTCTCAAGCTACAGCATTTCCCGCGTGAAATAAAAATTGTAACTGTATCTTGGTGGCGTTGCCAGCGCGAAATGCTTGGGGTTTTGCGTCGCGGCGAGGAAGCGCTATTCTAAAAATTACTTGCTTAGCTTGTGCTAACGCAAGCGCTAAATGTAGCGCCAGCGTGCGCTAAAATTGTATACGTCATTCTAAAACTCCCGAATAGGCACAAACGGAGCGTCGAAGGAGCACAATCTCGGTCACTGCACCAGTGCAGCTCTATGGAGGCAGCAGGATCTCGCATTTCTGGTCGAAGGAGTCCTCCGTGCTCGCTTGAGCGCATGCCCACGTATTTTTATACTAGAACCTCCTGAACCGGCGACTTCCGAAAATGGTTCATTAGGCGGCCGAAGATATGTTTCAGCGTAATTGACGGGCCGCGTTCCTGCGGTGCTTTGTTACAGACTACGTCGAAATGCGATAGAATTTCGACGTAGTCTGCAGTATAATACAGTGTACACGTCGCTCTTCAAACTGCAAACTGTCAACACAGCGCGCAGGTCGGTCACACACTCCGCAGTCGACACCGCACATATCTCTGACAAACTGCTCTTCCAATACATGTTGGCCTACGCAAACCGCTGCAAATCGATGTAAACCGAAGTTCTTATTTAAACATTACCTATGAGAACCCAACTAACTACCCAGTACACAATTGGCGGCTCGAAATTCGTCTTCTTTCCGCCCGAAAACCACCGGTCGAGAATTGACGGATTCCAGGCGCGCTAACTCTCTTTTCCATGGCCACGAGCCGTTCGAACTATAGCGTACCAAATTTATACAAAGTCGTAGGTCATCTAATGCACACATTAAATAATTAAAAAATGACCGCATCTCCACGTGGTGAATGATGTTGATTGGGGTGAAGCTCTGGTGGTGCTGATGATACTGATCTTATTGTTCATAGGTAGTGCTGATGGTGCTGATTTGTTTTTATTGCTCATAAGTAGTGCTGAGTTCCGGGTGGCGTTTCGACTTCCTTATTACTGCTTTATGGTCGGTGAAATGCAGAGCCAGTGGTTCTTCTAGCGGATCAGCTTGGATCCGCTAGAAGCCGTGGGAACGCATCTCCACCGCTTAAGTCAACGGTCCATGTCAGAAAGAGAATATGTGGTATGGATCGTGGTTATATACGCAGTTGAGCATTTGACCGCAGCGCCCTCTCGTCTATAAACGTTGAGCCAATGCATGCAATGTTTAACGCGATTATATACGCGTTTGACCGCAGCGCCCTCTCCTGTATAGACGTTGAGCGGCTACATGCAACGTTTCAGCCATGACATCCCCAGCTCTTGAGTTACTACCACATCTCAGAGCCCCCTACTCGTCCCGCAGTCGTGGCCGAGTGGTTAAGGCGATGGGCTAGAAATCCATTGGGGTCTCCCCGCACAGGTTCGAATCCTGTCGACTGCGCAAACATTTGTTCTTTTTATGTGAGCACGGACGGACGGACGGACGGACGGACAAGGCTAGACCCTAAGGAGATTCGCCCCTAAAATAAGAAAAAGATGAACCCCGTTTCTGTGGCTTCAAAAAAGCCGCAAATACGTTGATCGGGAAAAAACATTGCACAGACCACAGGAAGTACATGTACTACGTCATTCCCAATATGGCGACGTACCGCGGGCTGGACGAGGCGACGGAGGCGGACGACGGACCAACGTTGCGACGGACAAGGGACCGCTACTTGGGAACAGTCGTTCGGGGTATCGGCCAATCGACCTTCAAGCGCAGAACAACGAGCGGAATGGATAAAAGTGTGAAACAATCGCACGATAAACGGTGCCCGCAACGTTGTCGTCGTCTGCTTCGCACGCCAGAGACGTGGTGGAGCAGAAAGAAAACAAAAATCTGGGTAGATAACTTCGTTAGTCGGGAGCAAGGAGGTTAAAACGGGCAGGGGCCTTAACGTGGACACTTGGCGAAAAACTCGGCGAGAAATCCGGCGGCCTTGATTGGCCGGAGCCAATGATCAAGCGCGGCGCCGGCCAATCGCGATCTCCGAATTTCTCGCCGACTTTTTCGCCAAGTGTCCAGGTAGGGGCACAGGAGTCTATGTTCTCCATACATGGCTCACGAAATGTCCCTTCAGTCTATTGGCTAGTTAGACGATCCTTTTCCTGTGTCTTTTTCTTCTACTAAGTTCCCTATGTTTTACAACAGACTCGGGTAATTTTCATCGCAATCAGAAAACTCAGTTAATTAACGTCGCCGTGAAAATATGGAGCAACAACCGCGTTTCATGTCAATGCGGTCGTTTGATCCACATTTATACGGCGGCGTCCACTGAATAAATGTCGAACAGGTGACATTTGGATCCCAACACTTGCCTGACCAGTGGGAAGTCGGTGTGTTGCGGACGCTCTTGACTCCGCGCCTGCAGCGTCGTCCAGAACGAGTCGTCATAGCGCGGCTTTGGAAACCGAGCGTGCCAGACTTCGTATACGCACAAACGCGGAGAATGGCACCGCGGGTTGAGTAAGCGGTACGATCCCTGCTTCCAGCAGGTGTTCGGTTTCCTCCGCGGTGATGAGAATGCGGGTTCGCATTGAAGCTTACTTTGGTGCGCCGATCGTTTCGAAAGCCAGCCGCGACAGCGGGCAGACGAAGCAGACCGCAGGCACGAAGCAGACGATCGGGAGGCGAGCAGACGATGGAAGCTGCGCGTCGGAGGCGTCGGTGCGCAAGGTTGTCTGGGATTGAGTTCTTTTTCCTGCGTCACTGAGCACGACTAAAGTTACTGGAACCTGGGAAAGTAGCGTCAAGCTTCCCGTATGGTCGCCATTTTGGTTTATGAAATGAGCAATTTCTTATCGACCTCTCCATTCTTGGCGAGCCAATCTAAACTCGCTGGTGACGGGTAGCTTCATAGAGACGTTTTTTGTATACCGCGAGTTTGCTATCCACACAATGGCGAAACAAGCGTTGCATCTTTTTACCGCCACTGCATGCGTTATCGGTGCTTGTAGGCATTGAAAAATAATTTACATGTCTCGCAATACGACGCGCGAAAAATGAAAGACGTTTACAACTTCCTGTAACGCCGATTTAGAGCGCAGCTCTTGAGGAGGAGGAGGGAGGGTACTGAGGGGAGGGTATGCCTCTGCTCCTCCCCTCCTCCTTTCCTTCTTCTTTCACGCGCGAAACGCGCGTCGTCACGCGACGTTTTGGCGCGGTGCCGAAACGTCATGTGACGTTTCGGTGGAAGTCACCGTGACGTTTTGGCATGTGACTTCCACCGAAACGTCACTCGTGACGTTTCGGCACGGTGACATTTCGGCACGGTGCCGAAGCGTCGCGTGACGTTTCGGCGCGGTGCATTATGGGACGTTTCCCATAATGCACCGCGCGGTTACGCCGACGCCGACGCCGCTCAAGCCGGAAACGGGCACCTAAGAGCTGCGCTCTAAAATATAATTTGAAGAGATCCGTGGAGATGGGCATGATGGATAAGTTGGTTGCATTCAAAGTGCCAAAGACGCTTATGCTTGGCGAAGAACGCCTTTAATACGATGGTGCTCTATGGTGATCTTGGTGCGACGGGTCCAGAACAACCCCCTCGAAGCTTCGAAGATTTGAATGGACCAAAAACGCCGTTTACTATGGGAACGGAGACTATTTTTTTTTGACAGCCTCTGTTCCGAGCGTGTCGTAACCGCGCGGTTTGCATTATGGGAATAATGCAAGCGGGAGAAACCGCGCGTTTTATTATGGGAAAATTTTCCCGCTAAATTTACCGGCAAAATGTTCAATAAATTTCGCCGCTAAATTTTGCGGGGAAGTTTTTCCGCTAAATTTGGCGGGGAAAGCTTTTTCGTTAAATCTAGTGGGAAAATTTCCCGCTAAACTTAGCGGTAGCATTTCACCGCTAAAGTTAGCGGAACAATTTCCCCGCTCAATGTAGCGGAAAAATTTCGCCGCTAGATTTAGCGGGGAAATGTTCTGCTAAATTTAGCGGTGAATGGGAGGAGAGCAGAAGAGGAGGGGGAGGGGGAAGAGGGGCATACCCTCCCCTCCGTACCCTCCCCTCCTCCTCCACAAGAGCTGCGCTCTAATTCGGCATTACAGAGAATTGTAAACGTCTTTCGTCTGTTTTTTGCATTACTATAAAGATACGTCACACTGCAAAAAATATATTGATTTGGCAGTATTCTGTCACCGCAATAAATGGCCTGAAAAAATATAAAAACATTTCCTTTGGGGTGTTAGCGTTCAAGTGCGACAGCAGCCACGGTGCTGCGATCCCATAGAATCCTTCAATTATTCAGCGTCAAATTAGCGTAGTCACGGCGCTAATCATATTTACGAGTTTGCTATTACCGACTACACGCACAGCGAATGTTCCGCAATCCCGCGCTTTTTCTACAGTCTCATGAACTTGCATCACGCTGTAGTGATACACGACTGCACGCCGGTACGATGAAAAAAGCAGACCAGACCGTTTCGTATCAGATGAGAATTTTCCGCAAAAAAAGAAGGAAGGGCAGCTTTTTTAAAACAAAAAATGCTATTGCATTTAAAATGAAGCCCGAGTTGTGACACCGAGCGTTATGTTTCACGTACTTACGTAACGCTTCATTTCACAACCCCGAAACCAACCAAACCAAAAACCGCTGTCTGTAAGTTAGCACAATGGTATCATCTTAAGGTTGTGTCGCTCCTTGTACATATCAAATACGCGACGTTCAAAACGCGCGGTCCCGGAAAATAAAATACGAGGCACTGATTTATACTGACCGCTGTGAACCGGCCAAAGCAATGAAATAAATTAAAGGGACAATGCAACAATTTTATACTTTTAGTAAATACCGTTTAGAACTGTGGCGATAGCCACTGCGAAAAGAAGAAGATCGCGTGCAAAGGATCGCGTGCAAAGGATCGCGTGCCAGTGTAAAGTAGTCCACTCGAGGCATCGGTGTGTCGGGCACGGAGAACCAAGGGTTTATTCGTACATGCACTTAGCAAGCCATAACCCGAAAGCTACTGGAGATTCTTGACCCTGACGGTGAGACATGGAGACAGCTCATCGCCGGAGGAACATCTACGCCACCTGCGCCTAGTATTCGAGCGTTTCCTGCTGAACATGGCCTGATCGTCAACGCAGAGAAGTGTGCGTTCGGCGTCCCGTCCTTGGAGTTCCCACATGGTAGACCCAATGGCATCCGACCTCTTCCCGACAAGGTGAAAGCGATCACCGATTTCCCACGTCCAGAATCGCTCCGCCAGCTCCGCCGTTTTCTGGGCCTGGTGAATTACTACAGGCGGTTCATTCCAGGTTGCGCGGCAATTCTACTTCCCCTTGAAGTTTCCTCCTTCAAACTACCAAGGGTACAACAGCCACCCTTGGCTGGTCCGACGCCGCAGACAACGCTTTCACTACCAT
>JAZHYW010066076.1:0-13799 GCA_037355805.1 Ixodes ricinus
GAGTTGGTGTTGAGGTCACGTGACGTCAATTTTCCCGCTAAAGCTAGCGGGGAAACTGAAGTCATGTGACGTCACAGGCCACGGATTCCCGAAATGCGGCTTCACGAAATCCGAAACAACTAAGCAAAGAACGTCATATGTTCAAAAATGTTGATGTCGTATTGGTCTTTGCCAAAGGGCCTATTTGGGAGAACTAATAACGCACGGCATAATTCTCAGTGATGCGTTTTTTCTACCGGAACGATTTGGTCGACGTTCCGTAGAACATATGTACACCAGGGACTTTTAGAAACCGTTACCGTGTTCCGCGCAGCGCAGAATGGGAGTCTTTATAGGGATACTGACACGCCCCAAAGTTTTTTTTTTAATTTTTTGTCAGGCGATTTATTATGGTGTCAGAACACTATACCCAATCAATATTTTGCTACAGCGGCACGTATATTTTTAATAAAGTAAAAAAAAAACACTACTACTCGAAACTGAAACTGGACTGGAGAGGAAGAAGAAGAATCGAGGAGGAGAACGTTACAAAAAATCACGTGGCTGCAAACTTTTTTTTTCAGTCAACGTATTTGCAGTTTTTTAGAAGCCGGAAAAAATGGGTATCGTATTTTTTGTCTATTTTTAGTATTGAGTGTGTGCCTTCGATGACCCACGACTTCGATTATCTTTGGTGGTTGTGTCTAAACCAGTGGTTCTCAACCATCGATGTTTCGCGGACCCCTTGTGGACAGGTTAAATATAATAATCATATAATAAATGAATATAACTAAAGGCTAGTGTAAAATAGACCTCTCTTATTGATATACACACGAGAAATCGCCCGAAAACTAAAATATTTCTTCTCAACCTGAAAAAAAAGAATGCTTTTGTTGTCGGGCTTGATTGACAAAGCAGGGCTTCGCGGACCCCCATTTGAGAACCACTGGTCTAAACCATAGAAAACGGCACGTGACCACGGAGAAGAGAGCGAGCGCGACTCTCCGTCGCGTACACTCTCTTCTCTGTGAAGAGAAGAATTCTTTAGGAGTGATGCGCCACGATCCCGGCAAACTACTCGATAGGCTTCGTCCAGCCAAACCACTAAAGCAGTCATGAAAACAAAATAATGACTTGCAGGGGGTTGATTTCTATTCGTTCATTTAATTTTCATTTATTATGCCTTAAAGGAAAGGGACGGGGCATTACATAGGGAGTTAATTTTAAACGCGTTGTAACTACAAAGAGGCTTGAAAAAACTTGAGGAGGCTCAAGCTTCGCCTTTAAGCGCGAAACACATGTACGACGAAACCGTCCGATCCGACATGCGGGCTGCCGGAATCACCTTGGCGGGAGAGGGTTTTCGTAGCACCGGAGAGCGTTGAAAACCCTCGCCTCCGACCGTCGTATTGCGTGGTCGGACGTCGGATCGAACGCTTTCGTCGTACATGTGTTTCGCGCTTTAAGAGTGAAACGCGATAGGGAAACATATAAACAAACCCTCGCTCGTTCCCAAGTCTTTAAAGCGTGCCTTGCGTGGCGATTCTGCTTCTGCGCTTGCACGAGGCGGTCGCAGGATGACTAGCTCCAACGGAACGGCAACATCGGCCATTGCTGGCCGCAGTTATTTGCAGCAAGGCATGTAGTTGCTGAGTTGGTGGTAGCGATTGGTGGAAGAGCGCAAAAAGACGTAGGACGTCTTTTTTGCGCTGTTCCCACCAATCACAATGTACCACCAACTAAGTCAGCGCCCTGTCTGTGTGTTTCTTCGACCTCGTACTACGTCTGTTTTGCGCTGTTCCCACCAATCGCAGTTATTTGTTCTGTTGTTGGCTCATCCTCCTCGGAAGAGTTGAAGATTGTTTTACCGTCCATAGTACCTACCGGGTCAACAGTTTTAAATTCGGTCATGCTTCACTGCGACCTCAAGGGTGAATATCGAATCGAAGATTGTCGCCAGGAACTCAGGCGCACCGCTGCTTTATCTCATCTGATATCGTCTCGCTGGGCATATCAGATGAATCATGTCTGGCAGGCTACGCTACGGACGGCCAAAGCCAAGGAGCGGCTGGTTAACGCAAAGGAGCTCAGCATCAAGAACATACGGTGCGTCGTCGTTGACCCCTGCTTTACCGGGGTGCGCCTCCGCCTCCGCCTATACTGGGTCCCCTTATACGTCCACGAAGACGTGGTGAGCAAACTGTTTGAGCCGTACGGCAAAGTCATAGAAGTATCCCACGAGAAGTGACTTGTCGAAGGATTCGAGGCCATCGAGTCGACGATGCGCATCGTGGGCATGACGCTCAAGAGCGCCGTCACCCCCGACGGCATGCCTAACCAATAGACCCTTCCCGAAAGTCAGTCTACCCACCCTGTACAGAGCCAAACCGACGCTCTAATGGCGGCACTACACAGCATCTCCACACCAGAAAATGCGAACGTCTTCGAAAGCATAGAGCAGAAAGGGCAAAAGGTGTTGGTTCTTTTACGTCACCTTCGACTCACGAAATCGAGGGTGCTTGATTTAGCAGAGCGCGAGCTCTTATCACCGCCATTAGAGCGGCAATATTGAGGTTCTTGGGACTGCCACAAGGTGACTCTGACTTTTGAAAAGGGTCTATTGAGGCTCCAGGGAGGGAAGGTCCTCATCGTCATCCCCGGGTGAGCACCGGTCTGCTCGCGTTGCAAGCGCGCCGGGCACATCAGGCGCGACTCTCGAGTGCCGAAGTGCACGGTGTGCTTCCGCTTTGGTCACGACAAGGAAGAAAGACTGCGTGAGGACATACGCCCGCGTCACTAGTAAAGACGCGAGAGACGACCTTCCATTGCTGACCATGGAGGTCGACGAGGCCGAGCTAGGTCTTCAAGGTCTGGAGCAAGACGCTAAATCACCTACGCAACCACAGGGGAACCCCGCCGGGGACGGTGGTCTCGCAAAAGTCTCCGTTGCAGATGACGAGGGCGAGTCGGCCCAACTTGTTCCACACCAGGGTTCTGGTCTCCTTTTCCTTGTGGCAACGTCGACCGCGGTCGGCGCGGTCCCGCCCATTGCCTGTCCCTCGATGTCTAAACAGCCCTTTCCCCACCCCCGTGAAAGGTGTTGTCGTCATGATGAGGCAACAGACTCCCGAAGCACGATCTCGAGGACACGCCCCCGTCCCCCGGCGCTAAATGTTGGAGGCCTTAGCGCACGTAACAAACAGTGCCAAGTACAACGTTTACTAATGAAAGCGAGTCCCGATTTCTTAGCGTTGCGGGTAACCAAGATGGCTGAGGAGGAGCAGGTAGCCAGTACACTAAAGCCTTTCTGCTTTCGTGTGAAATTTGTGTACCGTACGTAGTCGGTGTTTCGGGAGGTTGATCATGTCGTTTGGCACCTAAAACCGTAATGCAGAAAAGGAAAAAAAATTAGTCGAAGGAACAGACACAGAAGGGTACGTCTCAATGTGTCTGTGTCAGTTCCTTCGACTAAAATCCCCCCCCCCTTCCTGCAGTACAGTCTCCGGTGTTAAACGACCTGATTAGCTACCATGAGCTCGCCAACCCACTTAGTCTTTTCGGATTTTTTTTTTTTAAGTAGTTCTTTTTGTCGAGGTTGACCGTAACAATTGACACGGAAGGACGTTTTTTTATGCGTGATTTTTCTTCGGTAGCATGCGGTTAACTGCCGACTTATTTGAATATATGCCCCGAGTACGGTGAAAGACCGGGTATCGTAATTTTTCTAGCTTACTCCATCTTGTCGATTGCGATAGGACGGTTGTTTTGTTAGGTGATTTTAACTGCGTTGTCACAGCAGCAAACAGAACGCCATCTCGGCAGCGCCCTGGAGAAAGTGCGGCAGTTCTGGCGGAATTGCCTGAGGATTACGATCTGATAGACGCTGGCACCGTTAATAACGACACATGCCGAGATGCGCTTCACCCAATTTCAAGCTTCATCTCATGCCCGGTTAGACGGAGTGTATGTTTCAGCCTTTATGGCCACGTGTTAACGAGGTACCGCGTCACCCCTGTGTTTTTTCTTCTTCTGATCATTATCTAATTTCAACAACCATCGGTGAAAGAGCGCAACCGAAGGCAAAGTTGAACTGTAGGGTTCGGAAGTTGAATATAAAGCTCCTGAAAGATGACGCTTTTCTTGGAGAAGCAGATAAAGCCTTCAGAACATTTTTTGATGGAAAAGAGTCGCAAATCAAAAGGCGTGGGAACTCGCCTAGCGGGAAATTAAGATGATCGCATCGAGAGATCTTCTGTCTTAGCGTTTGCGGCGCGCAGCAGTGAGCGTGAGATGAGCGAGAATTCGCTAGCGCGTTTGAGTGCGGACTGCACTGACAAATGAAAATCATGTTTTTTGTTTTGTTTTTATTAACCAAAACGATTGAAAACAATGTCTGGACATTACCCTCAAAAATTCGAAACGTAGTAGATCAATATTTGTGAAGTAAAAAAAAAAAACACTTTCCAAATGCCAAATTTGAAGTTCCCGCGTGATCCGTGCCAGTGCTATGACGTCAAATATTGAGCCGTGCTGCCAGTCGAATTTCTCAGACGCCTACGAACCGCCGCCACTCGAAGTGTCGTGTTCGCCGGCGTCCCGCGAACAACCGGCTGCGAGCAGACGACGCTTGACTTTCGAGTTTAAAGTTCTTTTAGGGGCTCTTTCAGCGATCTCAAATTCTTTGAAACGATTATGAGATCGAAGAGAACGCGCAGTGGACTTCTGCGAGCGACGTGAGGGGCCATTTCGGTCGCGCCGGTTTTGCGTGGAAGGCTGCCTCCGGCGGAGTCACAACCAAAACTACGGTACACAGACACCAAACCCAGTTGTTTTGACCATTTGACGGTTTCCTTTTGAAGCCTGAAAGCTCGTCGGACACCTAAAAAGACCACTTCGTCCGATTCCCCGACTCACCGATCATCCTGAGTGCTATACATGCGTCGAGCTCCGACATGTTTTCCGAGGGAAGATAAAAAGCCAGGAGGCGAGATCACTCCGGACTCGGATTTTCGGTATTTCAAAAAGGGCCGTACTGCGTTCGCAATTGCCTTAAAAAAAATGTTTGCCGAATGCTGTTATTAAATGTTATAAAAATGTCGCTTACAAAGCTTCTAAATTTCATAATATTTGACGTCACAAATCAAAAGAACCGAGGAGGTGAGAAGCGGGAGAGAAAAACGCCAAAAAATAAGAAGGCGCGCGCGTGCGAGAAATAAAATTTTGTTTTTTCGCGTTGCGATTTTTTGTTTGTTTTTGCGTGTTTATGGTTACAATTTGCATCGATTCATAAAACAAACGAAAATACGACCTTTGGGGTGTCAGTGCCCTTTTAAAAAAGAAAGCGTTAGAGCTCGAATAGAAGAGTTACATTGCACGCGGTACCGGGGTGCCAAAGCATGTGCTCGGTTAGAAAAATACCTTATGGGAGAGCAACGACAAAACGAGCCGGAAAAATATGCTACGCACTCCGTAATGAAATTCGCGAGAACGAGTACCATGCTGTAAATAGCACGGGCGCAAACCATATTCAAAATGATTTCGTTGACCATTATAGGAATCTTTGAGAGCCATGCCAACGGGAGGAGAGATCCTCCGTGCGCTAGCCTCTTGAGGCTCTACCTCAATGGACCTTTTTCCATTGGGCGTCTGCGCATGCAGACGCTTGCGCAGACGTCATTAGCTTCATCTCCGTCTGCGCAGACGCGACGTCTGCGCAGACGGAGATTGAAGCTAATGAAAGCACACTGAGATTCCATTTCCCATGTGTTTTGTCAATAAAGGCAACGTGGGCGTTATTTTGTTTACATGCTAATACTAGAAGCTCGTTACATGGCGCGTAAAGAGCGTCTCGGTAAGGATCATGGCCCGAATTCGAAGGGGGGGGGCTCTGCCCCCCTCCCGGATCTCATTGGGGGGGGGGGGGCACGAGCCCCGATGCCCCCCCGTAGCCTACGCCTATGATCTCAACTCTTCTTGGGAGCCCGTGAGGCGCGACAAAACGTTGCTCCGTGTCAGTGATGGCAGATTGGGATTATCGCATTTGTTTGTGTGACAGTTGGTGTCATGTTTGTTTTTTCTGCACGATCAAGACCACCCTTTCATACGCGCGTTCATTCTAACAAAACTGTCATTTCATTTGCTGACCTTTGTTGTATCGTCCTACGGCGGTGAGCCATCAAGGTTGTATGGTTTTCCCAAAGAGGTTGTCGACGCATTCTACTTTCTGTCTTCCCGTTTTTCTTTGGAGCATCTGTTTAAGCAAGAATATGCTAAAACGTGACTTGGTGTTAAGTTTGTTTCCTTCCACGCTGTGCAGAAGTGTCGTTTGCAGTGACGGTCGGGATGAACTCAAACGTGGTAAGCGCATGTGTGTACCCTCCGCTGTCAAAACTTTCTTTTTAAAATTGCATAGCAATACGCTTCTAGTTCAAGCTTGAGTTAGAGGAAAGTGCGTGGGTGTGCCATGGCCGGCAGGGTGTATGTTGTGTAAACAGCCCGAAACCGTCGAGCACGTTTGCAATTCTTGTTAAAACGCTGCTTTTTTTTTTTTTTTTTGCAAAGGGAGGGGGGAGGGCGTTTTTAGCTTACGTTGAAGAAAGAGTTCTGTATCAGCCCATCCCGGATACGTTTCATGAGTGTAAGAAGCGATAATTGTGCATTATTGTATATGTTTTTGTTTTTCTTCTTTTTTTAACTGAGCAGCATATGGCGGTCACTCATGGCGGTGCGCCATGCCGACCCCAATACCAAAAGTAGTTCGGTTTTATTTCTTTTGAAAACAAATAGAAAGTGTGTTTTCCACCCGTGAGCCCAAACCAGAGTGGTTATGCTTTTCAAAGAGCTATTGGAAATGAAATTTATAACATGCCCTGCAAAAGCTTTGCAGAACATTTTTATTGTTTGACATGTGTTCCTGCTTTATGCAATAAAGGAAAAATAAAGCGTGTCTTGCGTGGCCCAATCAGTAGCGTGTCTACCTCGCAACCGAAGGGTCGTGGGCTACAACCCCACCGAAAATTCTTCAAATTCTTTTTGAGGCAAACTACTTGCTTCATAAAGTGAAATCATTTAAGGCATGCGGCGACCTTTCATTCGGATTACATGTCATGCTTTTTAATCACTTTCATTTCACACGTGATGTCACGTTTCACGTGAGAGTTGTGGGTTGTTTGAAATTCCCGCGCGTAGTCATGTGGGTGCGAAGTCATGGCCCTGTCGGCCAGTCCTGGATTTTAGCGCACGCAACCGACGCCGGCTTTTCTGCGACACGAGTTTCTTAAGGCTGTCGCGTTAAAATATACAAATGCAGGAACAACCACTCGCTTTCAACAACTACTTGTAACATTCTAACCTGAAAAAAGGCATAAGGGTGAACTCTGTTATGAATAAGGAATGATCAGAGATTGATACAATGAACTCAGGTAGTGCATTCCAGTCACTTATATATGAACGAGAGGCGAGTTTTTACAGCAAAGTTGTATGTGGCACACAGGTCAAATTTCTAAAATAAAATGTTATCGTGTCGTCGACCTAAAAAAAAAAAAAATTTAGCGATTGTAGCAAAAAGTGCATCTTACGCATAAAACAAACATCACAGCATTCGTTTCAATAAAGAACAAGCACATAACAAGCCTCCGAACCAGATAATTGATGATAAGGCGCTTTTGATAATAATGCGAAGCACGTAGCGCTCACCGCATACGTTTCCCGGTAAAGATTACTGTTGCGCAAGCTGCCGAGGCGACGGCACCTTGCGACGTGGGGAGTGACGTCACAAGCCTTTCATATATATAGAGTTTTGGTACAGTGAATTTACTTTTCTTTCGTCAATCATTTTGTATAGACCTTTTTGCTGTTTACAAACATGAACTGCCGCTTCCGTCCCCAGCGGCTTCTGGTCGCACTGTCCTTGCAAGCCTGTTGAGCTTGCTTATGTCACCAGTGCTAGAAACCATAAATGCTACATGGACAACAAAGCTGAGATTTCAGTGGGCCTTCGGCTGTGCAGTATTACATCTTGGAGGAGGCAAGTCGGTTTACAAGAATTCTCGAAATATTATAATAGATCCCGCACTCCTTCGTTCTTTTGGCGTTCACCTGGAAAATTGTCGGTTAGACATTTTATCTAGCATTTCAAGCAGCGATCTTAATGTGGCCTTCGTTCATTTTTTCTTTGTAAACCGAAGTTCTTCTGGGACGTTAAGGAGTGAGCACCACCTGGTGTCGTTTGCCATAAATAGGGTCTACAGTGCAGTGGACAGTCGTTGCAGATGATACCACAACTTCGCTGTGTAACCACTTCACAGCGTGGATTGGAGCCCGTACTTTTTGAAAGTATGAGTTCTGCAAAAAGGCCATCAGAGTTTATGACGATGGTCACGACAAAGAGAAATATGACTGGACTATGAAAAGAATTCGAGATCAGTATAGGGCTTGTAGAACAGGTTATGAAAAACGGAAAGTCTGTCTGCAGCACGTCTATCTTGAAGGATAAGCGATAATGAGATTAAACTCTTGAGTGCCGAAATGGGCGGGGGTAAGTAGTCGTGTAGAATAAAGCGAGTAGAGCGGTTTTTAATGATTTCTTACATGTCAGAAAGATAGATCCGATGCGGATTCCAGTTGGTGGAAGCGTATTCTAGTTTGAACCTGACAAGGGTGCAGTAGGCTAGATGCTTAATCTACGGCGAGGCTTAATAAAGATGGCGTCCTAAATATCTTACATATTTTGTTGGCAGTTCTAGTTACATGCTCAATATGAGGTTTCTCAGAAGGGTCGAAGCTTAGGTGCATCACAAGGTATTTGAAAGATGAGACCCTCTCTATTGGCTGGAGAGTGAGTTGTAAGTAGTGAGTGACTAGATTACAAGATTTAGAAAATGATACAACATAGTTTTAAGATGATTAACAGACATGATCCACTCAGCGCACCATTTCTTAATCGAATACACGCAACTTTGTTACGGACCGGCAATCCTCATCTCTAGTAATGGAGCGATAAATAACAAGGTCGTCGGCAAATAGACGAGCACAGTTGGTGACCAACAGCGTTGATATAAACGAGGAAAGCAAAGGGCCCAGTACGGTTCCTTAGGGTACCGCCGTAATAACATGAACGGAATGATATGGTGCCTCATCAAGTCGGATGGACTGGATTCTCGTGGTAAAAACGTTTTAATCCAATTAACTAAAACTGAAATAATTTTGAGTTGGTTTAGTTTAGCGATACGTATGCAGTGTGGTACACGATTAAATGCTTTTGAGAAGTCAGTAAAAAAGCGCCTGTTTGTGTAAGTGTATTGAGATTGGTATGAACGTCAGTCACAACCTCGAAAAACTCTGTTGTACAAGATCGAGTCTTACGAAATCCATGATGATTTGAAAATAATACATTGCCGGCATCCACAAATGGCATAATGTTTGTAAAACTAAAATCCCCAAGTAGTTTAGAGCATACACTCGTTAAAGAAATAGGCCGATAATTCCCTAGCTCATTAAAGTACCCAAGCTTAAAAATATGAATTACATCAGCATGTCTTCAGTCAGTAGGAATTCTTGATGTGGAAAGTGATTACTCAAACATTTTACACGAATAAAGATATAAGAAGCGATTAGTTTTAAAAATTTGTTGTTTATGCCATCACAGCCAAAAAAGGCACTGAGCGGTAGGTTTCAAATTGAAGTCAGCATCCTTCTGGAGAAATGGGGTTAGCCTCCATTTCACTGAGGATATGCCGTGTAGGAAGTAGTAGCATCGCATGTTGGGGAAGAAAACGCTGCTGCAGTACTCGTTGAAGTTATCACACAGTTGATTTTCCCGGAGTTGTGCTCCACTCAAACTACAATGACCTGAAACGCATTTCTTTTTTTTTTATTTATAGAAGGCTTGATAATTTTTTCTCATATCTTTTTAGATTAGAGAGCAAAATATTGTAGATATCGTATTTGAAGAACTTGTGCTTAGCAGTTTCATTTTAGCGTTTACAAGTATTTGCAATTCTCGAAAACGGAGCATGAAGCTTCGTCATTAAATTTCTTAGCAGATTGAAAGACCCTTTGTTTCTAGGCATTATTTTGATATTATTGTTGAACTACGATGATAATGAATTACAAATAATCTGACGTTTTGGAACGTACTGGTCAATGTGGTCATGAAATATTTCTTTAACGATATACCATTGTGCTCTACTGGCCGTGTGTTAAAAGATCGTTCGAAGCACGGAAATATGTTTTTAAGAGATTAGCATTGATGCTGACGCCATCAGCTTTGGAAAAGTTCAGTTTCAGAATTATTTTCCCTGCCCTATCAGAAACAGGGGCATCAACAAAAAAAGATGATATTGAAAAGAGCTTGGTAACAAAACAAAAACAAGCTGCGCACATCATTTACGTAATCAGGTGGGTAGTGAAGGATAAATCCAGAGTGGCATTCCCCCTGTAGGCTCTTTCTGATGATTTGATTTAGGGTACATTTATTTCTGAATGCGCCCTATATTATGCTTCATTATCCAGCCCACCTGCCTGTGCATTGTTAGTTAGTGTGTAATCTTTTAAGGACGAGATACACCCGGAATGCAGTATACTCACCCCTCCAATACATGTATCTCATGGGCATTTCCAAGGCCTTCAGACAAGTACAAGAGAAACTGCGGAGAGGAGGATATGAGAACGCGCAGTCACACCAGAGCGCCCTTCTCTGATTGGAAGGATTAGTGGTTAGGCGAAAAGTACAGCCGCCTTTGCGTCTATCCATTAATCTTTCACATCAGAGATCGGCGCCCTCATGTCACCATGCACTTTAATCTCCTCCTCTTTTTTAGATTCTGGCCATAGCCATTCGGTGAACTAACGCAAGGTCAGAAGACGCCCGCACTGACTCCCTATTCTGAAAAGCTTTGGGTCCGAAGGCAGTTCAATTAACCGTGAAACAGGGACATATGATGAAATATTTGGATCGACTTGCCTCACCACTTACACTTGGTGGAAACACTATTGTGCAACATTTACTTCCGTATTACCAGTTAGGAGTATTTTTTTCTCTAATATTGCCGGGTACCTGATTCATATAAAAGGAAATAAAATCGGCTAAAATACAAAAGAACAACATACAAAACAGAAAACATGTTATAGTTTTTTTTTAGCGGGACAAAAAAACCAAACTGTTCGACATGCGTTTCGTGCATCTTATATGTATAAAGCGCTTTTTCTGTCTGGAATGCTTAACCAACTGGTCCCTCCCCTTAAAGGGACCATGAAACGATTTCCTTAGAGCGCAGCTCTTAGGCGCCAGTTTCCGGCTTGAGCGGCGTCGGCGTCGGTATGCGTCGTGACGCAACCGCGCGGTGCATTCTGGGAAACGTCCCATGATGCACACGCGCCGAAACGTCACGCGACGTTTCGGAACCGCGCCGAAACGTCGCGTGACGACGCGCGTTTCGCGCGTGAAAGAAAGACCAGGGAGGAGGTGAGGGTACGGATGAGAAGGAGGGGCATACCCTCCCCTCCGTACCCTCCCCTCTTCCTCCTCAAGAGCTGCGCTCTAAATCGGCGTTACAGGAAGTTGCAAACGCCTTCTAACTTTTCTGCCGCTCGGGTTACTACTTAGCGTGCTATTACGCCACTATCGACGCGATCGCTCTGACTGCATATCTTCTGTTTCCTTTTTGTTTTGGGCACAGGTCGCCTCCATTAAACGTTTAGTTTGTTTCAGTTTCCGTCGTTTCATCAATTGTCATTCGTGGCATTTTTGGTGGAGGTGCGGGGTATCTGAAACAAACTAAAACGTTTAGTGGGGCGAAGTTGTGCCCAAAACAAAAAAAGGAAGCAGAGGATAATAATAGAGCGTCTCGCGTCGATGGCGGCGTAACAACAGCAGGATCGAACGCTGGGGCGAGACTCTCGACTCCGCTCTCCGCCATGCGGAGTCCCTTATGTACACTCGTGGGTTTCTTGAACATCTCGGCGTACAATCTTGCGGCGCGTAGAACATTCGAACTCGATCAGACGAGAATGCCTCTCGAACGTACGAAGAACGCCAAGTTGAAATAATAATAACAGGACAGTCCGCCGACTGGAATGGGAACCCAGACCTTTCCTTCGGACATTAAAAACAGCGCGCAATAAACGAGGAATCGTGACAGACAGAAGTCACTACGGACTTCGTGCCGGTCCCCGTCGCTGCGCCAGTATCGTTTTTTACTCCGGAAGTATGTACCAACTCGCCCAAGCCTCAGCTTTAGTTTTCTGACCTTCCGCGCGACAGTCAGGGCGCGGTAAATCTACTGCGCCATTGACATCGCGTCACTGCGCGCCGGCCGCGCGTGGCAATATCACTGTAAAACATACTTTTTTTTCAGGTGAGAATTTTTATATTCTCGCTTCACATTCCCCATTTATTTTGAAGTAGCCGATCTTTAAATATGCCACCGAGTTCGTCACCACACCGAATATCAAAACATGAAGGACTCGAGTGACCACCATGCACAAAAGGAAAGTAACAAGAAATATTCTACCCCCCGTCAGTAACAACAGTAAAAAAAGGAGATATGCCAAACGTTGCATAGGTTGATAGCAATTCACTCTAGAAGTGATTCCTTGGACAAACTGTAGCTACGGAAGTCGGATCTTGAGGGAAGAAGTAAAGCCGAGATATACAGGAGCCTCGCGGGGCATGGGCAGGGGCTATGAATGAACGAACGCCATCGCAACATGCGGGTATAGACATTCCCATTCTTTCGATGTCGTGAAAAAGGGCAAATTCGGTTGCTGCAAAGCGTACCGATGCGGATGGTACACGCGCTCCGGAAGGCGTGGCTACATCAATGGCCGCCGATGTGACACGCACATCAACGCGCGGTCTCGACACCACGTGACTGTTGCCGTCTGGCGCGGCGGTGACGCGTGCACGCTTCGCTTTGAGGGGAATGTGCAGTGGTTTCTGCACACGCACTATATATTTTTTTATTGGTAGGAGGTTGCCTTTTAGGCATAAATGTCTTATATGTATGCTACAAGGCCTGTGGTATGGATGAATTGAAGCAATGTTTTGTGACAGGGTTGTCATGCAGCCACTTATGGTAGCTGGTGCTGGTGTACTGTGTTGGAGACATGCAGCTATAAGTAGGCACGTGCGCTCAGTCTGTAGGCCAGGACATGTCCATTCAAGGTGACGCACATCCGCTATATTCCCGCATATGATGTGGACGAACGTCCGACTCGTCTAGGTGTTGATCTCAGCCTTTTTCGGCGTTTGTACGTCACGAAAGGCATGTCCATGCCTTTTGTGAAGGCCCCAGACAACTGTATTTCGACGGTTGTCTCAATAAACTTTGACTTAGTGCAAATGAACGTATTCACGTTTTCTAAATACCACAGTATCTAACAGAAAATGAGCATCCTGCTAACAAAATTCACATTCTTGTGTTTGATTTAATTCAACTGCTCGAAAGACGTTCTACAGCGATTGAATAGCGTCGTAGGTCACAGCCCTAGAGAATACAAAAACACGTTCAGTATTTTATCGTAACGTAACTTTTAGGTAAATAATAAAACTTATGGGTATATTGATTAGTTATTTAAAGCCTTATCGAAATATGGCTGATAACAAAACCTTATGTTTATATTATAACACATTGCACAATATAACGTTTGTTTGAAACCGTCCATTGTTTCGGGGAAAATTAAAACGTAAATGCTACTACCACTTGTCATAATGTTTTCTAAAACCCCCCTACAATAATGCCTACAGGGCGATGTAGGTACAATGTAAATAAATGAATAAATAAAAATCCATTTAATTGTTGCCGAAAAAAGTAGACACG
>JAZHYW010066077.1:0-18387 GCA_037355805.1 Ixodes ricinus
CAGAGAAGGCCTGAACCACAACTGAGCCTAATAATAGCAGGACTAAGACAACAGTCTCGTTGACAACCTTCATAATATTCGAGTCACAGCCCTTTATAATTTTACGCCAAAATGAGCCATGCAGTCATCCTTTCCGTGCCCCCCCCCCTCTTCCACAACGATCACGACATTGTTTTGGGGTGATTCCATGTTCATCCAACTGGTGATGGCATACGAATAGCTGCTAAAATGTTGACGCGAGGGGAAGCGATGCAATTATACAGGGTCTTTCATGGAACGTCGGCCAGATCGTTCCTACAAAAAATGTACATTGCACAGAAAAAAAAATTGCTTGGCAACTTGCCTTGCAATTGTGTTGCTACTTGAAATGTGCTCTTTCCCGCTAAATTCAGCGTGGAAACTGAATTTGAGTAGAGGTCACGTGACATCATGTAACGCGACATCAACTACTTTGCCTAATTTAGCGCGGAAACTCATTTTGTGTATAGGTTACATGACATGAAGTGACGTGACATAATTTTTCCCGCTGAATCTAGTGAAAAAATTGAATTGGCGCTGAGGTCGCGTGAAGTCAATTTTCCCGCTAAATCTAGCGGGAAACAAAATTTGTGTATAGGTCACGTGACACGAAGTCATGTGACCTCATTTTTCCCGCTAACTTTAGCGGGGAAACTGAGTTGGTGTCGAGGTCACGTGACGTCAATTTTCCCGCTAAAGCTAGCGGGGAAACTGAAGTCATGTGACGTCACAGGCCACGGATTCCCGAAATGCGGCTTCACGAAATCCGAAACAACTAAGCAAAGAACGTCATATGTTCAAAAATGTTGATGTCGTATTGGTCTTTGCCAAAGAGCCTATTTGGGAGAACTAATAACGCACGGCATAATTCTCAATGATGCGTTTTTTTCTACCGGAACGATTTGGTCGACGTTCCGTAGAACATATGTACACCAGGGACTTTTAGAAACCGTTACCGTGTTCCGCGCAGCGCACAATGGGAGCCTTTATAGGGACACTGACACGCCCCAAAGTTTTTTTTTTAATTTTTTGTCAGGCGATTTATTATGGTGTCAGAACACTATACCCAATCAATATTTTGCTACAGCGGCACGTATATTTTTAATAAAGTAAAAAAGAAAAACACTACTACTCGAAACTGAAACTGGACTGGAGAGGAAGAAGAAGAATCGAGGAGGAGAACGTTACAAAAAATCACGTGGCTGCGAACTTTTTTTTTTTTCAGTCAACGTATTTGCAGTTTTTTAGAAGCCGGAAAAAATGGGTATCGTATTTTTTGTCTATTTTTAGTATTGAGTGTGTGCCTTCGATGACCCACGACTTCGATTATCTTTGGTGGTTGTGTCTAAACCAGTGGTTCTCAACCATCGATGTTTCGCGGACCCCTTGTGGACAGGTTAAATATAATAATCATTTAATAAATGAATATAACTAAAGGCTAGTGTAAAATAGACCTCTCTTATTGATATACACACGAGAAAACTCGCCCGAAAACTAAAATATTTCTTCTCAACCTGAAAAAAAAGAACGCTTTTGTTGTCGGGCTTGATTGACAAAGCAGGGCTTCGCGGACCCCCATTTGAGAACCACTGGTCTAAACCATAGAAAACGGCACGTGACCACGGAGAAGAGAGCGAGCGCGACTCTCCGTCGCGTACACTCTCTTCTCTGTGAAGAGAAGAATTCTTTAGGAGTGATGCGCCACGATCCCGGCAAACTACTCGATAGGCTTCGTCCAGCCAAACCACTAAAGCAGTCATGAAAACAAAATAATGACTTGCAGGGGGTTGATTTCTATTCGTTCATTTAATTTTCATTTATTATGCCTTAAAGGAAAGGGAAGGGGCATTACATAGGGAGTTAATTTTAAACGCGTTGTAACTACAAAGAGGCTTGAAAAAACTTGGAGGAGGCTCAAGCTTCGCCTTTAAGCGCGAAACACATGTACGACGAAACCGTCCGATCCGACATGCGGGCTGCCGGAATGACCTTGGCGGGGCGAGGGTTTTCGTAGCACCGGAGAGCGTTGAAAACCCTCGCCTCCGACCGTCGTATTGCGTGGTCGGACGTCGGATCGAACGCTTTCGTCGTACATGTGTTTCGCGCTTTAAGAGTGAAACGCGATAGGGAAACATATAAACGAACCCTCGCTCGTTCCCAAGTCTTTAAAGCGTGCCTTGCGTGGCGATTCTGCTTCTGCGCTTGCACGAGGCGGTCGCAGGATGACTAGCTCCAACGGAACGGCAACATCGGCCATTGCTGGCCGCAGTTATTTGTTCTGTTGTTGGCTCATCCTCCTCGGAAGAGTTGAAGATTGTTTTACCGTCCATAGTACCTACCGGGTAAACAGTTTTAAATTCGGTCATGCTTCACTGCGACCTCAAGGGTGAATATCGAATCGAAGATTTTCGCCAGGAACTCAGGCGCACCGCTGTTTTATCTGATATCGTCTCGCTGGGCATATCAGATGAATCATGTCTGGCAGGCTACGCTACGGACGGCCAAAACCAAGGAGCGGCTGGTTAACGCAAAGGAGCTCAGCATCAAGAACCTACGGTGCGTCGTCGTTGACCCCTGCTTTACCGGGGTGCGCCTCCGCCTCCGCCTATACTGGGTCCCCTTATACGTCCACGAAGACGTGGTGAGCAAACTGTTTGAGCCGTACGGCAAAGTCATAGAAGTATCCCGCGAGAAGTGACTTGTCGAAGGATTCGAGGCCATCGAGTCGACGATGCGCATCGTGGGCATGACGCTCAAGAGCGCCGTCACCCCCGACGGCATGCCTCACCAATTGAGGCTCCAGGGAGGGAAGGTCCTCATCGTCATCCCCGGGTGAGCACCGGTCTGCTCGCGTTGCAAGCGCGCCGGGCACATCAGGCGCGACTCTCGAGTGCCGAAGTGCACGGTGTGCTTCCGCTTTGGTCACGACAAGGAAGAAAGACTGCGTGAGGACATACGCCCGCGTCACTAGTAAAGACGCGAGAGACGACCTTCCATTGCTGACCATGGAGGTCGACGAGGCCGAGCTAGGTCTTCAAGGTCTGGAGCAAGACGCCAAATCACCTACGCAACCACAGGGGAACCCCGCCGGGGACGGTGGTCTCGCACAAGTCTCCGTTGCAGATGACGAGGGCGAGTCGGCCCAACTTGTTCCACACCAGGGTTCTGGTCTCCTTTTCCTTGTGGCAACGTCGACCGCGGTCGGCGCGGTCCCGCCCATTGCCTGTCCCTCGATGTCTAAACAGCCCTTTCCCCACCCCCGTGAAAGGTGTTGTCGTCATGATGAGGCAACAGACTCCCCGAAGCACGATCTCGAGGACACGCCCCCGTCCCCCGGCGCTAAATGTTCGAGGCCTTAGCGCACGTAACAAACAGTGCCAAGTACAACGTTTACTAATGAAAGCGAGTCCCGATTTCTTAGCGTTGCGGGTAACCAAGATGGCTGAGGAGGAGCAGGTAGCCAGTACACTAAAGCCTTTCTGCTTTCGTGTGAAATTTGTGTACCGTACGTAGTCGGTGTTTCGGGAGGTTGATCATGTCGTTTGGCACCTAAAACCGTAATGCAGAAAAGGAAAAAAAAATTAGTCGAAGGAACAGACACAGAAGGGTACGTCTCAATGTGTCTGTGTCAGTTCCTTCGACTAAAATCCCCCCCCCTTCCTGCAGTACAGTCTCCGGTGTTAAACGACCTGATTAGCTACCATGAGCTCGCCAACCCACTTAGTCTTTTCGGATTTTTTTTTAAGTAGTTCTTTTTGTCGAGGTTGACCGTAACAATTGACACAGAAGGACGTTTTTTATGCGTGATTTTTCTTCTGTAGCATGCGGTTAACTGCCGACTTATTTGAATATATGCCCCGAGTACGGTGAAAGACCGGGTATCGTAATTTTTCTAGCTTACTCCATCTTGTCGATTGCGATAGGACGGTTGTTTTGTTAGGTGATTTTAACTGCGTTGTCACAGCAGCAAACAGAACGCCATCTCGGCAGCGCCCTGGAGAAAGTGCGGCAGTTCTGGCGGAATTGCCTGAGGATTACGATCTGATAGACGCTGGCACCGTTAATAACGACACATGCCGAGATGCGCTTCACCCAATTTCAAGCTTCATCTCATGCCCGGTTAGACGGAGTGTATGTTTCAGCCTTTAGGGCCACGTGTTAACGAGGTACCGCGTCACCCCTGTGTTTTTTTCTTCTTCTGATCATTATCTAATTTCAACAACCATCGGTGAAAGAGCGCAACCGAAGGCAAAGTTGAACTGTAGGGTTCGGAAGTTGAATATAAAGCTCCTGAAGGATGACGCTTTTCTTGGAGAAGCAGATAAAGCCTTCAGAACATTTTTTGATGGAAAAGAGTCACAAATCAAAAGGCGTGGGAACTCGCCTAGCGGGAAATTAAGATGATCGCATCGAGAGATCTTCTGTCTTAGCGTTTGCGGCGCGCAGCAGTGAGCGTGAGATGAGCGAGAATTTGCTAGCGCGTTTGAGTGCGGACTGCACTGACAAATGAAAATCATGTTTTTTTGTTTTGTTTTTATTAACCAAAACGATTGAAAACAATGTCTGGACATTACCCTCAAAATTCGAAACGTAGTAGATCAATATTTGTGAAGTAAAAAAAAAAACACTTTCCAAATGCCGAATTTGAAGTTCCCGCGTGATCCGTGCCAGTGCTATGACGTCAAAAATTGAGCCGTGCTGCCAGTCGAGTTCTCAGACGCCTACGAACCGCCGCCACTCGAAGTGTCGTGTTCGCCGGCGTCCCGCGAACAACCGGCTGCGAGCAGACGACGCTTGACTTTCGAGTTTAAAGTTCTTTTAGGGCCCTTTCAGCGATCGCAAATTCTTTGAAACGGTGTGATATCGAAGAGAATGCGCAGTGGACTTTCGTGAGCGTTGTGAGGGGCCATGTCGCGCCGGTTTTGCGTGGAAGGCTGCCTCCGGCGGAGTCACAACCAAAACTACGGTACACAGACAAAAAACCCAGTTGTTTTGACCATTTGACGATTTCCTTTTGAAGCCTGAAAGGTCGTCGGACACCTAAAAAAGACCACTTCGTCCGATTCCCCGACTCACCGATCATCCTCAGTGATACATGCGTCGAGTGTTGCCATGTTTTCCGAGGGAAGATAAAAAGCCAGGAGGCGACATCACTCCGGACTCAGATTTTCGATATTTCAAAAAGGGCCGTAGTGCGTTCGCAATTGCTTTAAAAAAAAAATGTTTTCCGATTGTTGTTATTAAATGTTATAAAAATGTCGCTTACAAAACTTCTAAATTTCATAATATTTGACGTCACAAATCAAAAGAACCGAGGAGGTGAGGAGCGGGAGAGAAAAACGCCAAAAAATAAGAAGGCGCGCGCGTGCGAGAAATAAAATTTTGTTTTTTCGCGTTGCAATTTTTTGTTTGTTTCTGCGTGTTTATGGTTACAATTTGAATCAATTCAGAAAACAAACGAAAATACGACCTTTGGGGTGTCAGTGCCCTATTAAAGAAGAAAGCGTTAGAGCTCAAATAGAAGAGTTACATTACAAGCGGTACCGGGGTGCCAGAGCATGTGCTCGGTTAGAAAAATACCTTATGGGAGAGCAACGACAAAACGAGCCGGAAAAATATGCTACGCACTCCGCCGTAATGAAATTCGCGAGAACGAGTACCATGCTGTAAATAGCACGAGCGCAAACCATATTCGAAATGCTTTCGTTGACCATTATAGGAATCTTTGAGAGCCATGCCAACGGGAGGAGAGATCCTCCGTGCGCTAGCCTCTTGAGGCCCTACCTCAATGGACTTTTTTCCATTAAGCGCTTGCGCATGCGTACACTCCCGCTGTCGCCATTTTCGCAGGACACCGGGACGCGGTGCCCTGCGATACTGGCGACAGCAACATTGTCAGCATCTATCTTCGCGCGTATTTAGTCTATTTTTACGCTTTGTTTTGCACTGAAAACCGATACAACGGGACTATGCAAATGTGTTTTGATGGGCGGAGGCATGTTGGACTTTTTTTCTATTGCAGTTCGCAGACAACTCCCCAGGCGGCACTCGTTCCTCGAAAAAGGTCCATTAGACGCAGAGGAGCAGGAAGGGCTCAAGCAGCCTATTACGCTGTAGAAAGAGGAGAGGGCAATTGACGACTTGCCAAACGCAAAAACGCCGGGGCCCGAAGGGTTAGGGGAGAGTTTTACAAAATGTTCAAGAATGTAGTCTTTTGCTGTGTGTACTCTCCAAAGCGTATGAACGTAAGGGGCTGCCACCGTCGTTTGCCCAAACGTATACAGTTTTAATACCCAAAAGCGACGACGTTGACAAGCTTAAAAAAGTCACAGGTTATCGACCATATCGCTGTGTAACGTCGATTATAAAGTTTTCGCGAAAGGTCTGGCGCGTCCTTTTTTAAGCATTGCCTGCCAGATCATAGGCGAGCACCATAATTGTGGGATTCAGGAGTGGTCTATAGGAACAAATGTTCACGTTGCGCTTATTGGTTTAGACTCTAGAGGCATGCGACGATTGCAGAGATCAAGTTGCTATGCTCCAAGTAGACCTTGACAAAGGTTTTGACCGTGTTAAACAGGACGTGTTTTTTTATGTGTTGGAGCGCGCCGATGTTGGTACAGTAATTTTGGCATATAGCAAATGGCATATAGGGGTTGTACGACAAAGCTTATTGTAAACAAAGACTTGACAGAAGAAATTAATGTCCGGTCATCAGTTAGGCAATGCTGCCCTCTGTCACCTTGATGTTTATATGTGTAATTGGAACTATTCTGCTTGAGTATTTTAGGCAGTGAGGATTGTCGTGGTTACCGGTCGGGTGACGCTGAGTTCAAAATAATGAGCTATGCCGGTGATATTGCAGTGTTTTGCAGCGAAAAGGAAAGTCTTCGTGCTGCTGTGGCGTTGGTAAAAGAGTTTTGTGAGGCCCCGGGGGCAGCAGTAAACTGGGAAAAGTGTCGTGGAATTTGACGTGGGGCGTGGGCCGTCAGCTGGGACCGGGCACCGTGCACATACCTCGGCGTGCCTTTAAACTGCTATCCTGAAAACAAATCGCATTGCTCGCGTGTCGCCACCAACCTCCGCAGGCGCGCCTCTCACAGGAAGAGGCGGGACCTGTCCACTTTTGCGCGCGCGACTGTTTGCAGTGTTTTTCTTATTGCCAAGTTACGGTATGTAATGCAAGTGATTCATTGTGCCCGCATGAACGTGCAAAAGTTTCACCGTGTTTTTGCGACATACATCTCAACTCTTCTTGGGAGCCCATGAGGCGCGACAATCTGTTGCACTATGTCAGTGATGGCAGATTGGGATTATCGCATTTGTTTGTGTGACAGTTGGTGTCATGTTTGTTTTTTCTACACGATCAAGACCACCCTTTTATACGCGCGTTCATTCTAACAAAACTGTCATTTAATTTGCTGACCTTTGTTGTATCGTCCTACGGCGGTGAGCCATCAAGGTTGTGTGGTTTTCCCAAAGAGGTTGTCGACGCATTCTACTTTTTGTTTTACCGTTTTTCTTTGGAGCATCTGTTTAAGCAAGAATATGCCAAAACGTGACTTGGTGTTAAGTTTACGGTCGGGATGAACTCAAAAGTGGTAAGCGCATGTGCGCACCCCCGCTGTCAAAACTTTCTTTTTAAAATTGCATAGCAATACGCTTCCAGTTAAAGCTTGACTTATAGAGAAAGGGCGTGGGTGTGCCATGGCCAGTGGAGTGTATGTTGAGTAAACAACCCGAGACCGTCGAGCACGTTTGCAATTCTTGTTGAAACGCTGCTTTCCTTTCTTTCTTTTTTTTTTTGTAAAGAGAAAGGGGGGGGACGTTCTTTAGCGTACGTTGAAGAAAGAGTTCTGTATCAGCCCATCGCGGATACGTTTTATGAGTGTAAGAAGCGATAATTGTGCATTATTGTATATGTTTTTGTTTTTCTTCTTTTTAAACTGTGCAGCATATGGCGGTCGCGCATGGCGGTGCGGCATGACGACCCCAATACCAAAAGTTGTTCGGTTCTATTTCTTTGGAAAACAAATAGAAAGTGTGTTTCCCACCCGTGAGCCCAAACCAGAGTGGTTATGCTTTTCAAAGAGCTATTGGAAATGAAATTTGATAACATGCCCTGCAAAAGCTTTGCAGAACATTTTTATTGTTTGACATGTGTTCCCTGCTTTATGTGGTAAAGGAAAAAATAAAGCGTGTCTTGCGTGGCTCTAGTCAGTGGCGTGTCTAGCTCGCGACCGAAGGGTCGTGGGCTAGAACCCCACCTAAAATTCTTCAAATTCTTTTTGGAAGCAACTTACTTACTTTATAAAGTGAAATCATTTGAGACATGCGGCGACCTTTAATTCGCATAAGTGCCATGTTTTTAATCACTTTCATTAAACGCGTGACGTCACGTTTCACGTGAGAGTTGTGGGTTGTTTGAAATTCCCGCGCGTGGTCATGTGGCTGTGAAGTCATGGCCCTATCGGCCAGTCCTGGATTTTAACGCACGCAACCGACGCCGGCTTTTCTGCGACACGAGTTCCTTAAAGGCCTACAACCAGACACGAGATTCTGCAAGGCAGAAGATCCTCCTCACCCTGGGGGAGGAGGAAACAGGCAGCGGTGGACAGCGTAGAAGGGGAGAGGAGGAAGCAGGGGAAAAGTGGAAAGCGCGAACTGGTCGTCGGTCTTTAAGGCTGTCGCGTTAAAATATACAAATGCAGGAACAACCACTCGCTTTCAACAACTACTTGTAACATTCTAACCTGAAAAAAGGCATAAGGGTGAACTCTGTTATGAATAAGAAATGATCAGTGATTGATACAATGAACTCAGGTAGTGCATTCGAGTCACTTATTTATAAATGAGAGGCAAGTTTTAGAGCGAGGTTGTATATGGCTCACAGGTCAAATTTCTAAAATTCTATTGTGTCAACAACCTCCCGAAAAGAAAAAAAGCTTTAGCGATTGATGCAAAAAGAGCACCTCACCCATAAAACAAACATCACAGCATTCGTTTCCATTAAGAACAAGCACAGAACAAGCCTCCGAACGAGATAATTGATGATAAGGCGCTCCTGATAACAATGCGAAGCACGTAGCGCTCACCGCATACGTTTCGCGGTAAATATTACTATTGCGCAAGCTGCCGAGGCGACAGCACCTTGCGACGTGGGGAGTGACGTCACTAGCATTTCATATATAGAGAGTTTTGGTACCGCGAATTTACTTTTCTTTCGTAACTCATTTGGTATAGACCCTTTTGCGGCTTACAAACGCCAACTGCTTGCTTATGTCACCAGTGCTAGAAAGCATAAATGCTACACGGACAACAAAGTTGGAGATTTAAAAAGGGCCTTCTGCTGTACAATATTACATCTTGGAGGAGGCAAGTCGGTTTACAAGGATTCTCAAAACATTTTAACGGATCCCGCGCCCTTCATTCTTTTGGCGTTCACCTGGAGAAGTGTTGGTTAGACGTTTCATTTACATTTCAAGCAGCGATGTTAATGTGGCCTTTGTTCATTTCTTTTTATAAACCGGAAGTTCTCTGGGACGTCAAGGAGTGGAGCGCCACCTGGTGTCGTCTGCCATAAATAGGGTCTATAGTGCAGTGGACAGTCGTTGCAGGTGATACCACAGCTTCGCTGTGTAACCACTTCACAGCGTGGATTGGAGCCCCTACTTTTTGAAAGTATGAGTCCTGCAAAAAGGCCATTAGAGTTTATGACGATGGTCATGACGAAGAGAAATATGACTGGACGATGAAAAGAATTCACGATCAGCCCAGGGCTTGTAGAACAGGTCATGAAAAACGGAAAGTTTGTCTGGAGCACGTCTATCTTGAAGGATAAGCGATAATGAGATTGAAATCTTGAGTGCCGACAGAAATGCTCGGGAGTATGTAGTCATGTAAAATTAAGCGAGTAGCGCGGTTTTGAATGATTTCTAACATGTCAGAGGGATAGATCTGATGCTGGTTCCAGATGGTGGAAGCGTACTCCAGTTTGAACCTGACAAGTGTGCAGTAGGCTAGCTGCTGAATCTACGGAGAGGCTTACTAAAGATGGCGTCCCAAAAATTGTAATATTTTTCGGCACTTAAAGTTAAATACTCAATATGAGTTCTCCCAGACGGGTCGGAGCTTAGGTGTATCGCAAGGTATTTAAAAGATGAGACCTTCTATATTGGCTGGAGAGTGAGTGGATAGGTATGAGTGACTAGATTACAAGATTTAGAAAAAGATACAAATTTAGTTTGCGCCGGCAAATAGACGAGCACAGTTGGTGACCAATAGCGTTGATATAGACAAGGAAAAGCACAGGGCCCAGTACGGTTCCTTAGGGTACTCTTGAAATAACATGAAGGGAATGAGATGATACCTCGCCAAGTCGGACGGACTGGATTTTCGTTGTAAAAACGTTTTGATCCAATTAACTAAAACTGAAATAATTGTGGGTTGGTTTAGTTTAGCATTAAGTCTGCAGTGTGGCACACGATTAAATGCTTTTGAGAAGTCAGCAAAGAAAGCGCCTGTTTGTGTAAGTGTATTGAGATGGGTATGAATGTCAGTCACCAACTCGAAAAACTCTGTTGTACAAGATCCAGTCTTACGAAATCCATGATGATTTGAAAATAATACATTGCCGGCATCCACAAACGGCATAATGTTTGTAAAACTAAAATCCCCAAGTAGTTTAGAGCATACACGCGTTAAAGAAATAGGCCTATAATTGCCTAGTTCATTAGAGTACCCACGCTTAAAAATATGAATTACATCAGCATGTTTTTGGTCAGTAGTAATTCTTCCTGCGGAAAGTGATTACCTAAAAATTTCACAAAAAAAAAGATATAAGACGTGATTAGTATTAAAATTTTGTTGTTTATGCCATCATACAGCCATAAAAGGCACTGAGCGGTAGGTTCTCTATTGAAGTCGAAATTCCTTCTCGAGAATCGGGCTTAGCCTCCATTTCATTGAGGGCATGCCATGTAGGGATTAGTGGCATCGGGAAGGTTGGGGAACAAAACGCTGCTGAAATACTCGGTGAAGTTATCAGACAAACTTGATTTTTCCGGAGTTGTGCTCCAAACAAATTTAGAATAACCTGGAACGATTTTTATTTTTTATAAAAGGGTTGATGATCTTTTTAAATATTTTTAAATTAGAGTTTAAAATATTGTAGAGATCGTATTTGAAGAACTTGTGTTTAGCTATTCAAATTTAGCGTTTACAAATATCTGCTATTTCCCAAAAACGGGACCATGAAGCATCGTCATTAACGTTTTTGGCAGATTGAAAAACTCTAGGCATTATTTTGATACTATGGTTGAACCAGTGTTGTACACGTTCCTCAAAAAATGGAACGAAAGCTCGTTCCTCGTTCCTTCTGATTTTTGGAACGCGTTCCCGTTACAAGTTCCATCGGTGTAAAAGGAACTCGTTCCCGTTACAGTTAAAAAATGGAACGCATCGTTACATATACGTTACTTTTGTATTTTGCTGATTACCATATTTAGTTAGATCAAGCAAAGCTTTTTTTTATCTATCCCACCAAATGGGTACGTAACAAATTTGTATGCCGTGATGGAAGGGCACCAGAAGAAGAAAACAAGCGGAATCGAGGTGTTATTTGCTGATATATTGAAGTTTAAAAATCTCAGTTTTTAACCATATTCATATTTGTGATGAACGATTCAGACGAGCCAAATGTATTGCTACCCCACATGGCACGAGCGTTACAATTTCACACGTTTCAATCTAACAAAGTCCCCTGTTAAAACTTAACAACAGTTGTTTCTCGATGTTGCTGTCCGCAAGACGAGCAAGTGAAGGAGAGGGTAGGGCTTTTGGAAGGTCAGTCTTGGAAACTACCACTTCTTCTTCGTGAAGGTTGGATTCGTTGTTCAGTTTGAAGGCGAGGGACGAGGGGAGAAGGAATCAAGGTTAATTTTTGTGCATCTTTTAAGTGACCAATGTTCAGGATACAAGGGCGCGTTCGATGTCTGGTAGCCTGTGATTTTGTTGTAACTGTAGGTCTCTTTATGGAAGTTGAGAAATGTCTTTAGTCGGCCTTGGATTTCTGTGGTTATGAGGATTCGCGGAAGGTGGTTGGGGGGGGGGGGCAAAGAAAGTAGCTGAGTTTGAAACGTCCCTCTTTTTGTGTCTTTTCTTGCGACTATAAGGTTTGCTTTTTGTACCGCAGTCTCGGGCACTCAAAAAATAATCAATGTCCACTAGCTATCCGGCACCCGACTGTCGCCAAGCGAGGACCACACAAAATAAGCCCTAAGATAAGTAGCCAAAAAGTTAACAAGTTAAAAACAATATGTTCGTGAAGATATAGTTCTTATACTTTTAAAATTTCCATGTTACAAATAAAATAAAAATTACCCCACTGAACGAAAAAAAGGAACGCCGTTACTCTTTCCGTTCCAGTAAAAAAGTAACGAGTTCCCGTTCCAGTTCCAGCGATGCAAAATGGAACGGCGGCGTTCCTTCGTTCCTCCTAAAAGGAACGCGTTCCAGGAACGCCGTTCCTTGGAACGTCGTTCCGTACAACACTGGGTTGAACCACGGTGAAAATGGATTACAAATAATCTGACGTTTTGGAACGCATCGTTCAGTGATGTCATTAAATATTTCTTTAACTATACACGAATTGCGCTCTGAAGGCCGTGTCTTAAAATATCGTTCGAAGCACGGAAATGTTTTTTAAGAGATAAGCATTGATGCTGACGCCGTCAGCTTTGGAAAAGTTCAGTTTCAGAATTATTTTCCCAGCCCTCTCAGAAACCGGCGCATCAACGATAAAGATGATATTGAAAAAAGCTTGGTAACAAAACAAAAACAAGCTGCGCACATCATTTACGCAATCAGGTGGGTAGTGAAGGATAAATCCAGAGTGGCATTCCCCCCGTAGGCTCTTCAAAGATTTGATTTAGGGTGCATTTATTTCTGAATGCGCCCTAAATTATGCTTCATTATCCAGCCCACCTGCCTGTGTATTGTTAGTTAGTGTGTAATTTCTTAAGGACGAGATACACCCAGAATGCCACATACTCACCCCTCCAATACTTGTATTTCATGGACATTTCCAAGGCCTTCAGACAAGTACGAAGAGAAACTGCGGGACAGGAGGATATGAGAACGCGCAGTCACACCAGAGCGCCCATCTTTGATTGGAAGGATTAGTGGTTAGGCGAAAAGTACAGCTGATTTTGCGTCTAGCCATAAATCTTTCCCATCAGAGATCGGCGCTCTGATGTCACCATGCGCTTCAATCCTCTCCTCTCCCTCAGATTCTGACCGTACAGCCATTCGGTGAACTAACGCAAGGTCGGAAGACGCGCGCACAGTCGGGATCGCTGCTGACTCTCCAATTCTGAAAATCTTCGGGTCCGCAGGCAGTTCAATTGGCCGTGAATTGGCCACTTACACTGGGTTTCTACCCAGTGGAAGTGGCGACTGCTTCACCACTTACACTGGGTGGAAACCATATTGTGGAACATTTTACTGCGTTTTGCCAGTTAGAAGTATTTTTTCTCTATAATTGCAGGGTACCTGACTCAAATAAAGAGAAAAAGAAATCGGCTGAAATATAAAAGAACAACATACAAAACAGAAAACATGTTATAGTTTTTTTAGAGGGACCAAAAACCAAACAGTTCGTCATGCGTTTCGTGCATCTTATATGTATAAAGCGCTTTTTCTGTATATAATGCTTAACCAACTGGTCCCTCCCCCTTAAAGGGGCCATGAAACGATTATAGAGCGCAGCTCTTAGGCGCCCGTTTAAGGCTTGAGTGGCGTCGCCGTCGGCGTCGGCGTAATCGCGCGGTGCATTATGGGAAACGACGTTTCGGCGCGGGGCCAGAACGTCACCATGCCGAAACGTCACCGTGACGTTTCAGCACCGCGCCAAAGGACGCGTGATGACGCGCGTTTCGCGCTTGAAGAAGGAGGAAGAGAGGACGAGAGGGTACGGATGAGGAGGAAGGGCATACCCTCCCCTCAGTACTCTCCCCTCCTCCTCCTTAAGAGCTGCACTCTAAATCGGCGTTACAGGAAGTTGTAAACGTCTTTCATTTTTTCTACTTTCGCTAAATACTAGTTAGCGTGCTGTTACGCCACTATCGACGCGACGCTCTATTGTTTTCTCCTGTTTCCTTTTTGTTTTGGGCACAAGTTCGCGCATTAAACGTTTAGTTTGTTTCAGTTTCCGTCGCCTCATCAATTGTCATTCGTGACATTTTTGGTGGAGGTGCGGGGTAACTAAAACAAACTAAACGTTTAATGAGGCGAAGTTGTGACAAAAAAAAAGGAAACAGAGGATAATAATAGAGCGTCACGTCGAAGTCGGCGTAACAGCAGGATCGAACGCTGGGGCGAGACTGACTCCGCTCGCCATGCGGAGTCCCTTACGTAACCTCGTGGGTTTCTGGAACATTCGGCGTAGAACTTTCGGCGCGTAGAACATTCTGAACTCAATCAGACGAGAATGTTCTCGAACTTACGAGAACACCAAGATAAAAGAATAAACAAAAGAACACTCCGCTGACTGGAATCGAAACTATACCTTCGTTCGGAAATAAAAACAGCGCGCAAACGAGAAACAGACGAAGAAGTAACACGGACTTCGTCTGGTCCTCGTCGTTTCGCGTTGTTTTTAATTCCGAAGTATGTGCCAACTCGCCCAAGCCTCAACTTTCCGCGCGAGAGTCAAGCGCGGTAACCGCTCCGCCACACACGCGCTCGCGCGCCGACGCGCGTGGCAATATCACTTTAAAAAAATATACTTTTTTTTCTGTGAGAATTTTTATATTTCGCTACACATTCCCCATTTATTTTGAAGTAGCCGATCTTTAAATATGCCACCGAGTTCGTCACCACACCAAATAAACATGAAGGGTCGAATGACCACCAGCACAAAAGGAAAGTAACAAGAAATATTCTACCCCTCATCAGTAACAACAGCAAAAAAAAATCACTGCAAAAGTTGGTATTTAGTAACTATTCTAGAAGTGATTCCTTGGACAAACAATAGCCTTGGAAGTCGGATCTTGAGGAAGTAGAAAGCCCAGATATACAGGAACCTCGCGGGGCATGCACAGGGGCTTGAAAACGAACGCCATTGCAACATGCGGGTATAGACATTCCCATTCTTTCGATCACGAAAAAGACAAATTTAGCGCTGCAAAGTGTATCGACGCAGATGGTACACGCGCTCTGAAGCAAGGCCACCACCAATGTCCGCCGATGTGACACGCACATCAACGCGCGGCTCTGACACCACGTGACTGCTGCCGTCTGCGTGGTGCACGCGTACACGCTTCACTTTGAGGGAATGTGTGGGGTTTCTGCACACGCGCACTCTCTATTTTTTATTGCGTAGGGGGTTGCCTTTAGGCATAAATGTCTTATATGTATGCTACAAGGCCTGTGGTATGGATGAATTGAAGCAATGTTTTGTGATAGTGGTTGTCATGCAGCCACTTATGGTAGCTGGTGGGTGCACTGTGTTGGAGACCTGCAGCTATAAGTAGGCACGTGCGCTCAGTCTGGAGGACAGGACATGTCCATTCAAGGTGACGCGCATCCGCTATATACCCGTATCTGATGTGGACGAACGTCCGACTCGTCTAGGGTGTTGATCTCTAGCCTATTTTCGGCGTTTGTGCGTCACGAAAGGCATGTCCATGCCTTTGTGAAGACCCCAGACAACTGTATTCCTCGACGGTTGTCTCAATAAACTTTGGCTTAGTGCAAATCAACGTATTCACGTTTCTCTAAATACCACAGTTTCTAACAGAAAATGAGCATCCTGCTAACAAAATTCACATTTTTGTGTTTAATTTAATTCAACTGCTCGAAAGACGTCCTACAGCGATTGAATAGCGTCGCAGGTCACGGCCCTAAAGAATACAAAAACACGTTCAATATTTTATCGCAACGTAACTTTGAGGTAAATAATAAAACTTATGGGTATATTGATTAGTTATTTAAAGGCTTATCGAAATATGGTTGATAACAAAACCTTATGTTTATAATAGAACACATTGCGCAATATAACGTTTGTTTGAAACCGTCCATTGTTTCGGGGAAAATTAAAACGTAAATGCTAATACCACTTGTCATAATGTTTTCTAAAACCCCCTACAATAATGCCCACAGGGCGATGTAGGTACTACAATGTAAATAAAATGAATAAATAAAAAAAAACATTTAATTGTTGGCGGAGAAGTAGACATGTGTAAAATACAGACTTGTGCCTATCTTAAATACTCTACTCAAGATACTGTATTTTAAATACTTTTTGAAGTATCTTGGTATCTTGCAAATACTTTTGATCGAGAGTATTTGATACTCTATCTTAATTACATTTTTGAGTATCTTGTACTCATTATCTCAAATACATTTTTGACATTTCGCCATTTTCCGAGTTTTTCGGTATGAAGTGGCATGGGCGTGGCACGAGCAAACGTGAACATTCTCTCGAGCAACCAAATCCTGGTGCTAGCTCTGATTAGCTACGGTGACTTTGATTGAGCTCGTGAAAACATCGCTTTTTGCCGATTTTGATTCATATTTCATATTTCAGCCCAAAGCTCGTACAATGAAGGTTTTCCCCTCGCCTTCCCAAAGGCGCCTTTTGTTTCCTAGAGTTTCCCCCAAAAATAATCCTCAAACAAAAGGGGTGGTTTTACGGAAGTAAAGATTGCCACACTGAGGCTCAACGCAGACCGGGAAACGACCTACGACAACAATGCAGACTTGAGCTAAAAAATAACAAATAGAAGAAAATAAGAAGTGGACACAAAAATAATACTTTTTTTTTGCTTGTATATTTGACAACGCTACTGCAAAACGTCGAGGTTTTTTTCTTTTTTCTTTTCTTTGTGTTGTTAGTCCGGCACTTATTGCTTTCGCGAACACTGTCTGTAAACGATCATTGTTAAGCAGAGAACAGGACAGGAAATGAACTAAGAGCTGGATGAACACTCAAAATGTCAACAAAGAGTCTCCCAACGTTGAGTGCGTTTCTGAACGCAACCTACTTGAAGGTGCGACCACTGCCGTGGCTATTATGTAGGTTCTTTTTGTTATCTATTCACTCATATCCGTATCCCAAGTTCGTTTATAGTGAACTCAGGGAATATGGATTGTAGTTAAACGATGCGTCTAAGGTGCGCCGCAGGACGTGGTATTCAGCGATGTCACTATCGGCGAGGCGCTCTGTCCCGTTTGTTGTCCCCACACCTCGGTGTCTACCCAACACAAGGCCTGTTCACGTGCTTACAGGCCTTGTGGGAATGTCCATGACGTTAAGTGCCGGATCTCTCCCGAAAGCAGTCGTCAGAGGATGCGAGCTTGACCCACTTCGGCTTTTGTGCTTAGCTGAGGAGCGTGCATGCTGCATTGCTCATGCAAGCCGGAGTGGTAACAAAAGAGCCCCTCCTCCCCCTCACCGGAAAACACGAACTCTAGCCGAACGCTGACGCCAGCATTCGGTCATGTCAGCCGAGCGCCGAGTCATTGTTTTTGTTGTCCCCATCCGTGTAGTTCTAAAGTTAACCGCTTGGGGCGCCACGGTCTGATCTCCTCCCCAAAGCGAACTTTCTTTTGTCATAGAGATGTTTTGTAACATTATCAGTGATATTGCGACGCGCGTTGCAGAGCGAATGCGTGTCCGAATGGTTGCCGCGCTTGGCTCTCGCGCGAAGGCTCCGGGTTCGATTTCAGGGAGCGGACTCTTCTTTTTATTTATTATTTTAACTTGAAATTCTCGCAAGTTGAAAACCTTGTCGTCTGATCGAGTTACGAATGTTCTACGCGCCGAACGTTCTACGCCGAATGTTCCAGAAATCCACGCGGGTGCAAAAGGTGTTCCGTGTGGCGGTCCAGAGTCAGTCTCGCCCCAGCGCTCGATCCTGCTGTTTCGCCGACATCGACGCCTGCGACGCTAGTCTTTCTCTATTTTGTTTTGGGCACAAGTTCGCCCCATTAAACGTTTAGTTTCTTCAGTTATTCGCCGCCTCGTAATTTTTCATTCGTGACAATATCCTGCTCCTTATAATATGACTGCATAAAATAAGCGTAGGATTCTTTTCTTTTTGCCGTTTTGTGTTGTTGCGTGCTAATAAACCACTCCCTTCAAACCAGATTTGCGCAGCTGTATAATTGTCTTTGTCAATGACGTCGATACAAATTAAGCAATGCGGAATTGTATCTTCAAAAGTAACTGAATTACATTTCTAAGTATTTGTACTCTACTCAAGATACTTTACAGTGAAAGTAACTTGAGTAGTATTTTAAATACTTTATGAAGCAGGTGTTTAGTAACTTAGCTTAAATACTTTTATCGAGTATTTTGTCTAACAC
>JAZHYW010066078.1:0-11873 GCA_037355805.1 Ixodes ricinus
CAACTCAGTGAAAAATCAACTCAGTAAATCAGTGAAAAAAAATACATTTAAAGACAACTCTGCTAGGGAAAAAAAAAAGCGAGACGAGTTATTGCGGTTATGACGAAGATAGACGAGGAAAATGTTGGAACTCGCCGGCACTTCAGCTCTCGCCTATGGTCTCTGCCAGACTTTGTTGACAACCGGAGATATGCGTATCTCAAGTTCGTCTGCTTCTTTTGCAGGGGTTGTGGTGACGTCAGAAAGGCGCTGAGCTCTGATTGGCCCCGATTGGAAGGAGTAGTGGTGTAGACCTCAAGGCGGCTAGCATTGAGGTCTACCCACTATCCCTCCATCAGAGCCAATAAGCTAAATTACTAAATTACTCGAGCATCGAGGAGAATGCTGGGAATGTTGGTACACGCGCCACACGCGCTCGGCTTCCCCGTATGAAAGATTCGAAGGAAAATAACCAAAACACGGCGTTCACGAACGCGCGTGCGAGATTCCCTTTGTTGTAGGCTTTTGCTTTACCGCTGCAGACGCCAACACGTGGAGCGCGTGTTACTGCACTTAGAGCACGCTCCTTGGTGCTTGGGTATTAGCCAGATTTCTTTTTGCCGCTTCTAAGGAATTTAGTACGTAATTACCGCGTTTTTCTTGACTAGTTTGTAGGTTGCACAGGAGAGAGCTTTTCTTCTGTTTGCATTCGAGCTGAGATGCATTCTAAGATATACAGGGGTGCCAATGAACCAGCTTTGTGTCGCCAATTCACATTGTTCGTGGCAGAGGCAATTCCTTTGTCGTCCAGTCAAAGCCGCCTCTAATTTGGTTGTTATAAAAAAAAAAAAAAAAAAGACAGGATGGTAATTTGTATACATGTAACTTTATTCCTCGCTTACACATATCCTCTTTGTATAATGAGGCTGGAGCATGTGAGAATGGAGTAGTGAAACTAGCACTAATAGCTTTGTTTACTCCTAGAGGCAGTTTTGTGTGGCACCGCCTGTTTGAGCTCATTTGTGTAGGCTTGACCGGTGGTTTTTTTCGCACGCGTGTTTCCAGCGTAGCTATTAGCTAGTGTTATGGCAGTAAGCGTGCGTCAAGGTTTTTTTTCACGCGTCGTCGCACTGATAATAGTTTCAGGAAATGTATGAGCGCAATTTTCGCGGTAATATATAGTGATGTAATTAGAGTCGGCTACAGGATAAGAGCAAAGTGGAAGCTCCTCCCACATCTTTCCCCTTTGTCAGCGCGAACGCTGGAGAGGAAGTCGCCTCCTTTCCAGTGCTCGCTGTTCCAAAGGGTAGAGAGTTCACTGACTATACATGTGTCACCGACTATACACGTGTCTGAGGAAAAGTGATAATTACGCAGGTTAACGTCCCCAGAGACACGCGTTTCAACGTCGTACTCGAATACAAAATACAAAACAAGCCAAAAGCACACAAAAAGGCACGCAAAACAAAATCATGAGTCATTCCACCCTGTGAAGGTGGATGACCAACGAAGCGTGTTTTGCACACGACACAGACCCGCCCGAGGAGCCGGAGGAAAGTAGACACGTGCGACGGGACCGCCACCCCGAGAGAGCGGAAGGAAAGGAAACTAGGCACGCAAGCGCTTGGAACGACGACAAAGAGAGGGCGGTGCGACCGTAGACATGGCCGACACGGGTCACACAGCGGCAAATATTTGAGAAACCTTTATTAGTGTCTACCTGATAGTCCACTGATCTTGAAAATGGTGCCTATTGATGACTAATATACTCAATAGACCTATTGCTAAATTACCCAAGCAACAAGGAGAATGCAGGGAATGGTGTTCCACGCGCCGCACGTGCCGGCGTCTGCAGCAGTAACTGTTCTGAAGCCAAAGCCTAAAACGAATGACATCTTGCACGCGCGTTCGTCAGCTCTTTATTTTTTGTTATTTACTTCGAATCTTTGATACGGGGAAAGCGTGCGCGCCTGGCGCGTAGACCTACATTCCCAGCATTCTCCTTGATGCTTGGGTAATTTAGCGATAGGTTTATTACTATGGTCCTGAGATTGCCTGGTCTGGGATCTTTTCGTCACACTATTCACCAACACCCAGGCGTAGGCTTTGCGCGTGCTCAAAAACTATTGATTCTCGTGTATTGACTTTCGTACACCGAGAAATCTCGGCGCGTCGCAAACAGCAAGTGGCGGGCAATCGTTGGCGACTTTGCTGGGTCTTCCAAACCGTTTATGACACGCGCCTCTCATATGAGTGTAATGTCATCCTGTATAGAAAATCGCCTTCGCGAGGACACCGCCGACGTCGCGCTCACGACGGCCGTCAAAGCTGCTGCAGCCGCGGTCCTGGAGCTTCGATTTTCTAACTGTGATCGTCTTTGCTTTTCAGTTAACTTCTTACGCTGTGCAAAAACTCTTCGCGCACGCACGCAATTAAAAAAAAAAAAAACCTGCGTATTTTGAATTAGCGCACGCAAAGCGCGAAACGCGGTTAGCGTTCGGCGCATGCGCAGTGGAGATGACGCTATTCTTTGCGTACGCTATTCTGAAGCTCCCCAATGCTTCACTGTTCGAGGTCTTGTTGGGGCGGGGCGGCTCCGTTGAGTGCGCTTCCTACCGGACGCGGTCGCACTGCGGGAAGCTACACTCGCGCAAAGCACCGTCGCTCGAAGCGCGGTTTGTGCTGCCCGCGCTATTTCGACGAAGCGTAGCGGACCTTATTAAGGCCCGTCCAAACAGGATACTTCAGAACTCGTGAGGCGACACGGCTGCGACATAAGTCTATACACGGCAGTCCACTTCCATCTTCTTTTATTATTTATTTATTTTATTTTTTGCCGTCAAATTTTGGCGGTGTCCTGCACAGGGGACTTAAGTCTCAAAAGTTTACCCAAATTGATCCGAGCTACTCCGGCGGGTCGTGTCACGTGATAACACAGGTAGAGCGAGGCTGGACGCGGGTAGGTTTGCGAACGCAAAATGTACAAACCACTTACCCCGGAGTAAGACCGAGTAAATTTTGGAACACGGCCAAGGACTCGAGCGCCCGGCAGAACAGAAGGACAGCCATTGGCAGGTGGCGTGTGACGTCGAGTCTGACGAGAAGCGAGGTCACCGAAAAGCGGAGGAAGCGAGGAGGAAAACCGTTATGTTTCGGCTTTGGGCGTGTTCAAACGCGACTATCGGACTGCCGGACGCTTCAACTTCTCACGATTTCCGAAGTGTCCTGTTTGGACGGGCCTCGAGAAAGCGGGAAGTTAGTCAGCCTCACTAATGGGCGCCTGTTGTCTTCGCTGTAGATGAGAAATTAAGCCAGTGCAGTACCGCTGCTATAACCTAGGGCGTTCAGCGTGCATCGGGTAGTGGTGATGCACGACCGCACGGGCATGGCTGGGGATCGAGCCTAGGATCCCTGGTCTTTTGCAGCGCGAGCTTTCGCTCCACATGTGCTCCGAGCGTCGTATAGTGTTTGAGAGATAAGGGGACAACAAGAATAGCACCCCCCCCCAACCTAAAAAAAAGAAAAATTCTGTGTGTGTGTGTGGTGGGGGGGGGGGGGGGGGTAGGTAGTGCGGAATGCCGTAGACAATATTCGGGATAGAAAGGAGGGAGGGGGGGGGGGTAGTGGAGAAGGAGATATCCCTTTCCCCGAATTTTCGATTATTAATTTCTGAAATGTTTGTGGCTGGTGCGGCCCCCCCCCCCCCCCTTCCCTCCCATTACTCCTTTTTATGCACTTCCACTTTTTTCGACGCCACTGGAGGGGGAGGATGAAATGAATAATAATAATAATAATAATAATAATAATAATAATAATATTAATAATAATTCTTTATTTCCATTTAAAGAAATGGCGGAGCAAAAGGGAAAAAGCTTCAACAAGAAGCTTGACTGGCCCTCAGCCCCATCGGCAGCCATTGAGCAAACAGTTTTCGTGCAATGAAATAAAACAACAAAAACAATCATATACAGAAAATTATACATTAGCAAATGGAATAACAGAAACAAGACACAGAACGCTCAAATATGTAAAAAGATGTTACGCAACTCTTTAGGAGATATTGTTTCTAGATTTCTATTTTTTCTTCAAAGTTGTTTAGAAGCTTTGGAATTAAATACCGAAGCATTTGCTGCCCATAATTTGACCTGCATGTGGGAACCTTCCAATATTCATTATAGCGGGTCAAGTAAACCGTATTATGTTTTTCTAATGCAACTATCTCGTTTAAAAGAACACTTTCTTTTCTGTTTTCATTCTTAATGGTGATTAGAAGTCTATAATCAGATAGCTTATGAATTTTTAATATTTGCAGATTACTAAACATGGTCTCAGTGTGAGAGTCATAAGGTGCGTTGAAGATGGCTCTCAGCATTCTTTTAAGCAGATAAATTTTGTTTAGGTTGGATGCCGTGGTTGTGCCCCAGACAAGGTTGCAATAACTCAGGAGTGAGTAAAACAGAGCATGGTAAATAATTATTTTCACGCGAACTGGTAGAATTTGGCTGTGGCGATACGTTAAACCAACAACACGTGACAATTTGGAAACCAAATAATTTACATGGCTATCCCATGACATATTTTCAGAAAAAAAGACACCTAGTGTTTTAAAATTATCCACGATCTCTATCGGACTTGAGCTAAATACTATAGGCCTTGGCATAAAAATTTGTTTATTTTTCGGACGAAAGAAAATAGCCTTTGTCTTTTCAGTGTTAATACTTAGTCCATTTTCTTTTGCCCAAGCCGCCAACCTTGACAAAGTAAAATTAACAGCATCCACAAGTTCATCGCTATTTAAAGAGGAAATAAATATACTAGTGTCGTCTGCATACATTACAAATTTGGCAACAGGGTCTATATAGAGTCCTCTATATGCTCCCCGAAGGAGGCAAGTTACGCATTGATTTCCCCGCGCCGCCACGCCGTATTCGCCGAGATCCATCACGTGACGAGCAAAGCATCCGGCGCCGTGCAAGAAAGCCACCTTACGGTCGCTCCTGCCGACGTTTACTCAGCGCTTGGCGTACGTTCCCTAACGCCGCCTCGCTTCTCCTCCTCTCCTGTTTTCCATGCGCGGCAGCGCGCGCGGCGCCGCTAAGCAAATTTAGTCCGCAGCATCAGGGCGTGCGGGAAAGCCGCTACGGCTACACCGCCGTGGCTGAATGCGAACTCTGCCGTAGGTAGCTTGCAGGAACTCTGGGGTCTATTACAATAGGGTTCAGTAGATCGTTTTAAGCCGCTACCGCTACAGGCGCGCTTCAAGGCATGCATCAGTGGCGCGAACTCCCGCTACGTTACCGTGGCCTGAACAGCGATCTACCTAAAATTCTCAGTATCGCCCCCTTCCCAACCCCTGTTTCGGCGCTTTCGCTTAGAGGCGTTCCAACCGAGGAACAGCACGGCGTGCAATTTTCGAAATAGACTACTTACTACTTAAAACATTTACGCCCTCCTGTAGTCGATCTGAAAACACTGCAAATTGGCGTGCGGAAAACAACAACAACAACACGCACACAAACAAGTTGGCAAGTTTATGATTGCAGCGATGTGGTTGCTGCTCCACCTGCGCCAGACTGCGCCAACGTGCTCGCCGTGCTACATGCCGCTGCGTTTCGACGATATATAACGAATTTTCGCCAACGTTGCGGCAAAACGTAATTTCACTTTATTGATACTGTAAACAGCCGAGGACACGGCCGGATGGTTACGGTAGGCGTGTCCGAATTTTTAGAAGCTTTCGATGATCGCATTATGCAACGTATACTACTCGATCTGATCTTTATCAAACACTGACCGTACTAGGAATTCGCGCAATATTCTCACGTTCGCGGTCTGTTGTGGTGGGCTAGGTGGTTTCGTTGAGTGCGCTTCTCACCGTCGTACTAGTGCACTGCATTGAAGCAAAAACCGCGGAGTAGAAATCGCGATATTATGTATTATGCATCGCCGCACCGCAGAACCAGTACTAAAAAACATCCCCCCCCAAAAAAAAAACAAAAAAAACCAGGCATTTTGATGTAACAACTTTTATACCTTGCAGTAAAAAGATTGGATAAAACTGCTGATAGTTCATATGATAAACTGCGATATTCTGACAATTGTTTTGTTCAAATTCGAGGTTTAGCGAGGATATGTGTGTATTGTGGGAACATTTATGTGGACTTCTCTATAGGATTATATTTTATGTCATCTGTCTGGTTCAGCTTTACCTTTACGTAGGTTCCATCTGTGCGATGCTACTGTGAACGGAGTAAATTAGAACTCGGTTAGCGGGACGAGTGGATGAAAACAAGGGAATAACCGTAATGAGTTCGACTGGATTGTTTCTAAGACCGATTTATCGTTCGAAATGCCGATTTTTGTAATCATGACGTCTCACATATAAACGTCATAGATGTTAATAATCAGATGACAAATTTTTGATTTTATCTCAGTTAATAATGGCAGTTTTATTACGACCTTTAGGACCTCAATGGAACATCAGCTTGGGTGCTCAATATTATTCTGTTTTGACACGATTTCCGTGGAATATACTATTTGGTTTACCTCCTGGGGCTCTGTACCTAAAATAACCGTTCGCCACAGTTCATACTGTCCTTAATGATTCGACATATTGTTGTCCTGCCTGGAACTTCTACTCGCAACAGCTAGTTCCATGTTTGGGGGAATCTAACATACCGTGCAGTTGGTTCTAACAAAAGGTAGCACGGAAGTGGGAAGGCAAAGTAGACAATTTCTCTGGAGGGACGAGCCAACACATTAATTTAAACGTAGAATATTTGCGGTGGTAGGATTGAAAATGAAGTGTAAACATATGCTCCAAAAGTTTATTTTGCTGCTCCAAAGTGGACTTTTAACTGCTCGAAGGTGCTCCAAAATGACTCCGACCGATCACATCACTGTAATTGATATAGATACTCACTTCCGAGAGACTGCGCCATTTTATGCTGTCTTTCGCACGCCACTTTGCTGTATTTTTGGATAACGACCGCTAAGAGTGCGTAATTTTTGAAGTGGTCCATGCAACGTGTATGATGGTTGTAGAGGTTCTCGAATTAAAACGGTTCGCGTTCCGTGAACTGACGAGCGGCCATGACAGACTTCCAGGAAGAGGCTCGTGCCGGGGCTCGTAGCGTGCAAGGCGCGTTCAGCGGCGTCCTTTCCTTGACGCGATCAGGTTCAGGATTATCAGTTGTGAACGACAAATTCGACGGTGCGTTTTCGAATCGGCTCATCTTGGAAAGCCGACCACACCGACGCTTTTGGTAGCCTGTGTAACCAATAATCACTTCGTAAAAAAAAAGAGAAAAAAGTTGTTGCTTTTCATTTTGGTGAAAAAGGAAGAGCAGCGGAGCTGTACATGTGCCGCCATCTATGAGCGACGCCGGCAACCAGACAAGAGGCAAGCCGGTTGTCTCGTTGTCGCCGTCGTTTATAGATGGCGGTAGCTGTCCAGAGGGTTGTGTCGAGATTTATATGTCCCCGGACACGAAGCGATTTTATTTTTCTGAAGTGCGAAGCACTGTCCGAAGGCGGAAACCCGCCCGCGGCGAGACAAGCTACTCGGCTGGCTCTGACCACTGGCCCTAATCACGTCGGGCTACACTTTGATCATATCCAAAGGGCCGAGAGGAAAGATAGGAACGGCAGGGACGTCCTTCAGTAAATTCTGCTTTATCGGCGGAAGTGGGAACGATATCGGACTGATCAACTTCGACGGTGTTTTGATTTGAGAACGCAGTTAGCCCAGGCGTCCGCCGTGCTTTCTAGATACGGCCCAACATGACAAAAACTCCGAGACTGCGGGTACAAACGACACGTGCACTAAACCTGTTGGTCGCAGCTGGTGATCTTTCTCGTGACGTCACACGTATGAACCGAAGTCGTCTCCGCGCGCTTTCGCGCGCTGCTCTTGTTCGGCGCGTACCCTCACAAAAATGATCAATGGGTTTCAGTTGAGCTTCTTATGTATTATTTTAGAATACATTCGAAACTCAGTGAAACTCATTGATACCTTTGTATAGAGTAGGGAGTGGTGTTTTTTTTTTCACCCCTGCAATGAAAAACGGCAGGAAGGTGAAGAGGGGGGGCTATGTTCGACAAATGTTTCGTTTCTCCTAAAAAGAAACGGAAGTGACGGAACTGACGCGATACCGTCGATCAGTTCTGTCACTTCCGTTTCTTTCAAAAGAAATGAAACATTTGTCGAACATAGCCCCCAGATCTGGGAGTTTGTGAGGTCTGCTTCAGACGGGGCGATTTCTCCCAGCAACTTGACGTCGCAACATGAGCAGCACGGCCCGCCCGCGTTCACACGCAGCAACCGATTGCTGCAAATTGGTATCATCATCATTACATTTTATTTTTGTCGCGCTATTTAGACACAGTTTCGCGCTATAAACGTGTTTATATACATTTAAATGGCGTTGAGAATACTAACTTATCTTTCTAAAACGGTTTATTAAAAAAAAAAAAAAAACGATCAATTTCAAACCGGAACCAAGTTTTTGTTGTCATTATCACCGGCACGGGGTATCACGCGAAAATATCGCATCCCTGATTGGCTGCTGCTGCTTCAAACGTCTTCGAATTGCTCCGAGTTGCTCGCTTGTTTCGAGCCGGACCCGATCTCAGCAATTCGTGTAGATCTAGGAAAGCTAGGGAAGAACCCGCCAGCAACCTCAAAATTGCTGCAAAAGTTGCCCCGTCTGAAGCGGGCCTAATGAAGTAAGCGCCGATCCCGCGTTCGCTGTAGCGCGTCGGCTACAGCCTACAGCACAACTTGCGATGTGTGGTTCACGCCACACATTCGTATCTTGTGCTATTTATAATTTTGTTTTGCTTTAAACCTTTGGGGTTTTAAACTTGGTTCAAACTTTATGTCGAACTTTCGTTCAGAAGTTCGAAGTTTGTCGATCTTTCGAAACTTATCGGGTTCGAAACTTCGAAAATCGTTGAATTTCTTGATGAGATAAGTTCGAAAGTTGTCGTATTTCTTTGCGCGAAAAGTTCTAAAGTCCGAGAAAAAGAAAATCAGAATTTCTTAGCGCCGAACAAATGAAAGTTCGGATTTAATTCTGTAATAAGTTGTGCTGGGCACTTGATCGATTAACCTACCTGTTAATTATTTAATCCGTTGATCGGTAAAATTTTGACGAACCAAAGTAAAGCAAAAATTAAACGCTTTAACCTCGCAGACGTGGACACATGTATGAAGGGTAAACTTCAGGTGAAATTTTAAGCCTAAAAGTAAACTATCGAAGCGAGATTTCTAATTCCAGACAAGTGCAGGTCGTTACACGTGTTCCGGTTACTTCAACACCGTGCTAGTGTTCGTTCGGTGCAGCAGAGACTATTGGGAACAATCAAATGAGGTCACTCACGCCATAGGATATTAACGTACCCCTTTGCCACATGTAGCTGAAGAGAATCTGCGAATAAGTGTTTCTGAACTGTTCTCAACTACACAACGAAGTTGATCCGAAATTGCATATTGCGCCGTTCATCGGAAATTCAGCAAAACGTAATGTTGACGTTCTGAAAGTATTTGGTATGGAAATGAACAAGACCAATTAATCAGTTAAAGGGTGGCGATTAATCGGGTCATTTTCGAAACGTTTTCGAACATTTCGATTCACTCAGTCTTCGAACCAAAGGTTCGAAAGAAAGGTTCGAAAAAGATGGATGCCAAACCTAATTAACTACTGCAGCTGCAAGCATACAGAAAATACGTAAATCGCGACATTCACATAAATAGAGAATGACTGAAAGGAACAACGGAAGTTCGCTTCTCTACACAAAACGAAGCAAACTGAAAGCGACCGAAACCATTGTGCTAAATTAATAATAAAAAAACAGAAAGAAAACAGCAACAATATATTGAGTGCAAAAATAAATGTAAGTGCAGTTTTGGTTTTTAAAACGTCGTTTAGCTTCAGCTCTTTTAACCCTTTAAATGCCGTTATTATTTTCTTTTTCTTTTTATGCTGAACGAAACTCTGGTTTCGGGGACGCTGCTATACTTCGTTTCAGCTTGGGTCCAGACGCAGCCGATGCTACGAGCGCGAGCGTGTGGCCCTGAACAGTGCTTGCATTGCACGAGCGCGCGTGCTTGGCAGGGACGCTGAAAGCCCGGACCTCGCGCTCGTAGCATCGCCTGCGTCTGGACCCAAGCTGAAACGAAGTATACACGCTCTGTGAAGAATGTCTATTTATAAAAAGACGCACTATTTTGTGGGCAGAAATATTAATCGATGTCTGCATGCCTCCAATCTGTGACATACTTCTCATATTGTGCTTTTCGATACACGGTACTTCGCAGTGGCACCTCGAGCTCTCACCCTGAGGTCACTCTTTTGAGCGTCCGTACGCGAGCTTTGCTTATTCAGAACTGGAATTTTGCTTGTTTTCACGGTCGTCGAATACTGAGTTTGTGAGCAATTTCGAGATCTCGGCGTTCGCCATACAGCGCGAGGTTGAACGTCGCAGATTCAATGTTTTCTTTCACAACAAATGAGCATACCAAAAAAAAAAAAAAGAAAAGAACAATGCACGCCATCAAACGGTGACTTTACGAAATAAAACATTGTTTTCATCGCTCTCTCATACTAACTCATACACGTAAAAAAAAAACAAAAACAAAAACGAACAAACATTGGGGAGGGGCGCGGGAGCAAACCAAAACTAAAACTACATAGGAACGCTCCCCAGTCGTTTTCAACTAAACATATTTTCTGAAAGAGTACAAGAAACTGAACCTAGAGCAGCAAGTAAACTTCCCCACATTTTTTCTTGTTGAACAGTTTAATCGTAGGAATACGATATAACCGCAACTGACCTGCAACTTTACTGGTCCACCATCTTGCGATGTGAGGCGTGTAAACATCAGCACATGGGCAGCTTGAGTCTGTTTCGGCCAGCCTCGGTGGCAGCCAGAAGGCCTTCGCGGTCGTCCGTGGGCAATTAGGGTCTCTTAGTTAAACAACAACCTGCAAATGATTAATTTTTTTTGTTTTTTTGTTACGTGATTTTAGACGGTAGCAGCAGCCTCCAAGGGAGGTCCGAGGGCACCTCCCTTGGGGGCTGCTGCATTCGCGATCCGCCGACACGTGGACCCAGATGCCGCTTCGAATGCAGAGTGGCGTGGAAGGTTTTATTTTCTAGCAAGGCGTGAACTGTTTTCTAGCACGACGCGAACGCTGTAGGAGCCAGCGTTCGGGTCGAACTGCTCTCGAAGCTCACTTCCGTCGCAGAGACTTCTCGGTCGGAAACCAATAAGATGTCAAAGATGTCAGTCTGTTGCATTTCTTCGTGGTGTTGTTGCACCCCACAGCCATGTCACCAATCTCACCCGCAATCCATCGGATGCGGCAAACGGCCTAAACCAGACGCAATTTGCAAAACCACGGACAACGCTGTCGGGGGAAGGGGACGTCGTCTGCTCTCGGATACAACTTTTGACGTCACGAGTGCCCCTGCTCGTTGTTGCCAGTAGAGCGGCAGCAAGTGATTCGGACGTGTACGCGTAAACTTCGAAATTCAGTTCGTACTCACGGCTGGATATTTAGTACACGGTGAACATTTTATAAAAATCAATTACCATCAATTACCTGATCTCTCCTTTATTTATTTAGGTAGCTACATCTCCCATTTCTGGGCATTATTGTAGGGGCTAAGGCAATACAAAAAAGGAGACGTTCACGAATCTCTGTAATGTGAAACTAGAGTGCAGCTCTTGAGGAGGACGAGGGGAGTGTACGTAGGGGAGGATATGTTCCCTCCTCCTCCTCCTTTCGTCCTCCTCTCCTGCCGCTGCATTTGTTCATGGGTCACGTGACACGAAGTCGTGACGTCATTTTCCCCGCTATATTTAGCGGGGAAACTGAATTGGTGTT